>PVKE010016312.1:0-32161 GCA_004027555.1 Craseonycteris thonglongyai | reverse complement strand
ATAATTGTGTTCAACAGAAGCTTTGGGATGAAATGATGAGTTTATGAGATAATAAAGAATGACAGTTTAAACCAAGCTTGTCCAACCTGCAACCCCCGGGCTGCATGCGGTCCAGGAAGGCTTTGAATGTGGCCCAACACAAATTCATAAACTTTCTTAAAAAATTATGAGATTTTGGGGATGCCGGGATAGTTAAGCAGGTTGAGTGCTTGTCTCGTAATTATGAGGTCTGGGGTTCGATTCCCTGCCCTAACCTATGAAAACCCATATGCTGAACTGTGGCAGAATTGGTAACTGCTGGGACGGCAAGACGGCAAAGCTTCTCACCTCCCATGTGGGAGGCCCCGGTTTGTTTCCTGCCCTGCGCAGCCCCATATCCACCTGTGTGGAATGAAACATGTCACAACTAACGATGTACAACTATAGAGACTGCTCTGGGCCCTCCCCACTTCTCTCTCTCTCTTACCCTCTCTCAAAACATAAATCTTTAAAAAAAATTATATTATCTTGCGACCTTTGTTTTTGTTGTTAGCTCATCAGCTATTGTTAGTGTTGTTAAATTTTATGTGTGGCCCAAGACAATTCTTCTTCCAATGTAGCCTGGTCCAGGGAAGCCAAAAGGCTGGATACCCCTGGTAAAGGTTATTAAGAAAATATACAACTATTCTTTATTTCATTAAAGTCTTGCTATATGTATATATCAGCTGTATGTATATATCATTGAAATACAAGGTTCTTTATTTCTAACATTGTCAGATATTGTGTGGTAGGAAAAACATGATTTGGCCTTTTTTAAGGCTGGGGGTTGAGTCCTAGTTCTACCACTTACAAGCTTTGTGACTTAGGGCAAAAATAAAATTCTGGGACTGTTTCTTCAATTAGAAGATGGTGACATTACTACAGAGCTCACTCAAAGTGGATCAAATGAGGTAACATAAGGAAAATCCCTTGTAATCTGTAAAAGTACCATACAAATACTGATTTCAGGGAAATTCTATTTCTGTACAAAAAGGATAACTACTTTAGCACGTGTACTAAAGCCCCTCTTGGTTATTCATATTCCTACTCATGATTAAAGCCCAATTATTCAGACAGAATACCTTTTCTCACCTAACAGCAGTGTTCTTTAAGAGCAAGCTTAGTATTTAGCAAGAAATAAATATATGTATGAGTGCTGAACTTAAAAATCTAAACTTTTCATATTTGAGATTTTTTAAAATCACTAAAAAATGTTGAGTAATAACTTGTGCAGTTTTTATCACTAACTTTATGTGTTATAACATGGACACAGAGGAATATAAGTTCATAGTTAAGAGTACCAATGTGTAGTTCAAGGAATATCAATATATATAGTGGTCTCCCTCCCATACAACCTACACAAAAAGAAAAAGTAGACAGATAACAAATATTTTTGTAATACCTGACACTTATTTAGTATGTTACAGTTAACATGGCAATTTCATATCTATTTTCTCATTTAATTCATATGCTCTTTAGAAATTAAAATACTATAATTCTCAATGGGGAATTCTAACCCCTAAGAAATGAATGTTTAAACTGGTGACTGCCAATCAAAGTTTATTAATTATTCCACAAACTACTATGAACTTCAAAAGAAAATCGTTCATAATGTCCATCATTTAGCATTGTCAAGGAAAATCTTGGTTTGGGGGAGAAAGGAAAGAAACAAAACAAAACAACAACAACAAAAAAGAAAGATATTTGAACTCTATAAAGTTTCCATTTAAAACCTATTTCAGTCTGAAATTCAACATGTGAGTATCTTTAATTTACCAGGTATTATACTAGGTGCTGGTAATAGAGAGATAAGATAGAGGCCCTTACCCTTGAGATGTACATAGCACAGAAAAGCTAAGCTAGTAACCGGCATAACTGTAACACATGATAAGTATAACCATAAAAGTAGATACAAGATTAATAATGGGAGGTGACACCTGAGCAATGGGGAAAGACTAACATTAATTTGTCAAAGGGAGGGAAAAAAAGATAAGTACTCTAGGTAAAGAGCACACAACACATGCAAAAGGTAATTCTGTAGAAATATGGTATGTTTGAGAAATGCAATTTAGTATTATAATGATATAGTATGCACTGGGAAATATAAAACAAAGCTGAAGTTGTACTCTAATTCAGCCAGCCAACCAATATTTAAACAGCTATGCAGGCACTTTTGCAGAGCTTACAATTCAGCAAGGGGAGAAAAACCAAAAGCAATAAACACAATAAATAAGTAACACAGAATATTATAAAGGCTATACATGCTATGGGGAAAATGTTGAATGGCATATTTTATTTCCATGCTAGGGAAAAGGTGAAGTACAGGAGAGAAATAGGGAGGCTCACTAAGAAACACACCACTCAGAAAGTCCCATGCTCTCGGCAGTTCTAAAAAGGTAGAGCACGACTCCGTAAGATACATTTTGTAAATCCATGGAAGTGGTTTTGCTGTCAAAGTGACAACAGGTACTACTGATACCTAGTGGGCAACGACTAAGGATGCCAAATGTTCTACAATGCATGGGACTATTGGCTCACATCCCAAAAAAACTTCCCAGTTTGCAGTCACGTAGACAAGAAACCCATTTTTATTTATCTGCACCTAAAATCTGTGTTTTACATATAAACACAAAATGTTTTGTATCATTTTACTATATAACCAGTTTTCCAAGAATGCAGCTTCCATATAAAGAAAAAGTTGTACTTTATCCTGTAAGGTACTTTATCAAAAGTTGTTCATTTCACAAAGTCACATTAAAAAAAACAAACACCATTTAGTGTATTTAAATAACCATTACAACATAACTTCGGCAGTCTGTAATGTAGAGGTCACATTCATAGCCAAACTACACGCACCTACATATGTTTCACTACTTTATACTTCTTCCTGGAATAGTAGTGCTTGAGTATTTACTTATTTAAATGATATAAATTAGTTTCCTGCTCTTTCTCCTTTATACAACTGGGGTATTGTGCCAACTCTTATAAAGTTACATGTGAGGACAGTTATCTATGAATCTCACTTCAGGACAGCCAAACAAGTACAAAAAGTGTTGATTCTGGTAGAGTTGGGAACCACTAACTAAAACAGACAGTGTTCCAGTTACCTGGGAACCCCAGAACCTCTTCTCCAACCCCCAAACAACATGAAACCAAAATTTGATTTTCTGATGTCTCCAAAACTCTCAGTTTCAAAAAAATGCTTCCTTTTGTCACTTTGACAGTTTTTGGAAATGCCAAATAAATGGCTTAGATCAGTTACAAATTTGTCATTCATTATAAAGCCCAGGAACACTTGATAGGTTTGTATTTGCTCCTAAGAGATTAGGGCTGCCATAACCCAGCCACCAATACTTGAATATCAGCATTTTACTAAACTGTGCCTTAATTTCAAATATGTCCTCTCCTTTGGTTCTGGTGAGATAGTTAAACTCACAAACTCTTAATTACTGCTGCCTTGCTGTTGTTTGAAAAGTTCTGGTGATACACAGTATTTCTCTGCCAGAGGGTTTATTTCACTATTAAACAAAAGTAACTCCTACACAATTCTTTTCTAATTTTGAAGGAAAACATCTGCCTCTCTCCAGAACAATACAAAAAGGATAACATCATCAACAAAGACTTTTTCCTTGCAGACAGCTATGATGGCCTTCCAATGTATTCTGAAATTCCTACTTGCCTCCCAAGGGAAGAAGAAGCCCAAGTACTATTTAAATCCAAGCTTTTGGTGTGTTGTGTTTGTTTTCTTTTATTTCTTGTATTCTGGTAAACTTTTGGCCACATTAGGACTCAATCATATTCTCATTCAATTTTTTCAGACCCATCACAAAGAATTTTTACCTTTTATCCTTACCTTTTCCCACAATCATGAATCCACTCTTTGGTGTATCTAGAGGTTCAAAGCATCCTCCCTCCCCAGATTAATCAAAACCCTGCTTTCTGCTGCCTCTCACACCTTCGGAAAGTTTATAAAAAGGCACCTCAGAGTCTGGCTGGGTCCCATCAGTATAGAATGCGACAAACTTATGACAACCAAGATTCCTAGAATATAATCTACTTTTATTTTATAGGCACAATCATGACAATATTTAAATATATACTTTTAAACTTAGTAATCTTCTTGGGTAAGAGGCAACCCTGACCTCCTTTTTTTTTTAATTTTATTGGTTTTTGACAGAGACAGAGAAACAGAGAGAAGGGGGAGGGCCCAGAGCAGTCTCCATAGTTGATAGCACTAGTTTTCCATATAGTTTCACTCCACAGGTGGGTGAGGGGCTGTGCAGGGCAGGAACTGGGCTGGGAGCCTCCTGCATGGGCCCTGGCAAGAACTGCACTGGGGGCACACCCTAGTTCAGCATGTGAGAGTCCTCATGGGCCGGGGGCCGGGATTCATTCCTCAGGCTCCGGGGCTGCAAAGCAAGTGCTTAACCCGCCGAGCCATCCTAGCTTCCCTGACCTCTTAAATAATTAAGACTGAATATGGTAAGGTAACATATTTTAAAATAAATAGTAAATACACTGGTGCTCATAAAGTTTAAAGATAAAATTCTAAAATGTAAGGCTGTATACAAATTTTTAAATTTTAGGTGTCTGGAAATCTGACTCTGACACTTCATATAACAGCCTATGAGAATGGGCAAGTCAGCCTCTCTGGTTTTGTTTTCCCCAATTCAAAAAATGTCAAGAATAGACTAAAATTATATGCAAGTTCCTTCCAGGCAAAGATTCCATCATTTTACACACACACAAAGGATTTTGGTTTTTTTTAATAACAGAAAAACCAGGCACAATTAGATTAAAAGAAATATGAATAGCCTTTACTTTTTTCTGTAGTGAGTTTTTAAGTAATAAAATATTAATACAGCCCTTGTGTAATATCAGCAATTGATATAAATAAGCTTTGGTGGTCACAAGAACTGAGAGTAATTTATTAATAGCATTCATGCTTCTTTCTAATTAGGTACTGCAGTGTTTACTCTTTTAAAGTGCGGTACAAATCACAAAGAGTTATGTGGATCTAGATGACCTTTAAGTTTCCTTTTCACTATAAAGTTCTATTTGTTTACTCTTCAGTGTAGATGGAAATGACTGAAGACCAAGGGCCAAGAAGAGATCCCTCCAGCTAGAATAAATGAACTAAGTAAGGCTATAGTACAAAATAGCGTAATCTAGAAGTCCAAGAGAGCAAGAACCATTTCAAGAGTATAGGAGTGACAAGGAATGTGAGGAGTTTTACAAACATTGAGATACGCTCTGGGTTGGCTTAGATTCATTTAAATGCCTCCCAAGATGACAAGAGAGCCCAGGATGTCCACAAGAAGGGATTCAAATGCCTGCTTCTCAATAATGACGTAACAGTGCGGCTATTCCAACATTGGCATAGTGGTATCTTGGACTATAAGTTTAAATTATTTTTCAAGATTGCAATCATGTAATAACTTAGAGATCTGAGTACCACCACTCATGGTACACCTCTGAAGTAGTACTGTCCAGACAGGCTAGCTACCTCCTAATGAAAAAATAGCCTTCTATGCTTCAGACTCTTAGAGGCAGTCCACACCCTTGCCTTGGAGCTATCCATGGTGCTTGACTCAGACTCAGCCCACCACTTTCAGCAACTGGTGCATCAGCTTTCCTATTACAGTACCACTCAGGATATGTCTGATCCATTGTAGCCTGTGACAATCATGCCAATATTATGAGCCATTTGTGATCTCCATCTATTACACTCTGCCTGTGCCCAAACCCACAGTGCCTTACGTTGTTCCATCTTGGATCTCTAGCCAACCTAGTTCTGGCTCCCAGGTCTGCTTCACCACCTGCTACACAAAGCCCTTTCTGTAGACATACCATAATACCCTTTATGGAAGATCACTAATATACTCTGGGCAAAAGACTGTGGTTCTTCAAACCCAAGTCTCCCACATGATACCTTACATAAGTTTTAATTAAAACTATATTGTGACAATTTTACCATTCCAAAATGATTATAAATGACTTTTAAATTTTGCTACATGTTTTTGTGACTGATCTTGGGATGAGTAAAGAATAGGAATTGTTAACTCAAGATTGATGTGTGGGTTTTAGGCAATCCATGAATCCCCTTGATATTGTAATTTTTTAGGCAAATACATGGTTTTCTGAGAAAGAGGGTACTGGGACTGTTATTCTTAAAAGGTTAACAACCACTGATAAAAATGCTGAAGACACCCAAATAATGATCATCACATCACCCCAATTAAGCACTAGACCTTCATATCTATGGTGCAATAAATACAGAGGATGCCAAAAAAATGTATACACATTTTAAGAAAGAAAACTGTATTAAAATTGTAATACTCAATATATACCAATAACAAAAGATGAATACAAATCACGTGACTTCTGCCAATGACAAGAGGTGCTTAAAGTGGTTACATCAGTGTCCAGACAATTCTAATGATGGAGAACTCGTGCTTGAGCAACAATGGCCAGTGACCTCTTGTATTGCTGTACACGCCGTTTCAATTTACCATGTGTTTCAAAGTTATTGTGAATGTGTGCAATTGTTAGGCGTGTTGGAGGTTGTGCATACTCACACCTCCACTGTGGCTGTACTTCCATAACATTCTCAAATTTCAAATACCACTTCAGTATGGTCTTGCACTCCTCTAACAATGACCTGTGCTGTGCTTCCACCATTTTCATTAATTGTGCTGCAAGGTGACGCTAGCATTCATTTGATAATGCCATTATTTGAGCAAACATCATACTTCACATTGATACTGTAATTCAATTCAGCTTCAAAAATACATAGATAACATCTCTTAAAATGTGTATACATTTTTTGGCACTCCCAGTACATTGGGTCTTTGTCCCAGTTCCTGGCACACAGCTCATAAAACCCTCAGAATTTCCTGAGTGATATGAGTATCTTGTTATTCATAAGAGCATTCCAGAGTTAATGCTACTGAATGATTAGGCTAGATAGATAACCTCAGGATGGGACTCATTACCAGAATGACCAAGTAATTAGAGGGTTCAAACTTTCAGTCCCACCCATCAGCCTGTGGGAAGGGAAGGGGGGGCGGTGTGAGGGCTGAAGGTTAAAGCTCTATAAAAAGCTCTTTAATAAAATTTGATGAGCTTCCAGGTTGGTAAATGCATCCACATGCCAGGAGGGTGGCGTACCCCAGTTTCACAGGGACAGAAGTTCCTGTATTTGTAACCCTTCTAAATCTTGCATATGTACATCTTCGTCTGGCTGTTCATCTGTATCCTTTACAATAACCTTTATAATAACTGGTAAGCATAAGAAAATGTCCTCCTGAGCTTTGTGAACTGTCCTAACTAAAGATAGAACCTGAGGAGGGAGTCATGGGAACCACTGGTTTATAGATGGTTGGTCAGAAGCATAGAACAACCTAGACTTGCAACCGGCATCTAAAGCAGGGACGGTCTTGTAGGACTGGGACCACAACCTGTGGGATCTGACACTATCTCCAGGTAGCTGGTGTCAGAACTGAGTTAAATTGTAGAAGAGCCTGCTGGTGTCCATAGAGAACTGGAGAACTGCTTGGTATGGAAAACACTCCAGAATATCCAACTGCCTATTGGACACCTCTAAATAGATGTTCAGAAAAACACTTCAAACTCAGCATGTCCAAAACAAAACTCATTTTTCCTCTTTATTCCCCTAACATGTTCCTCTCCTAATACTCACCATCTCAGTAGATGATACCATCTAGTTGTAAAGGTAAAAATCCTGTGAATTATGCTTGATCACGATCATGACTCTCTTCCTCATTCTCCTTATCCAAAATCAGTCACCACTTTCAACTTTCTTGAAAGAACAATAAATTCTTAAAACACTCCTAACACAAAAGAATCATGAGTTCTATAATCATTTTGCAAGTCCTAAAGACCTCTAATAATGGATTCTTAGGATGGAAACTCTTCCCATCAGACACAACTTCTCATTTTTAATAGAAAGCATGACAGTCTCATAATTCTCCTTCCCTCAATAACTGTATTATGAATATAACAGAAAATAAAGCTAACTTTTTATTCTTCTGATTTTATGGAATGAGTCAAAACAGTTTTCCTTTATCAAAGAGACAAGTGGGAGCTGTTTCTGCAAAACAGCTCTTATTTGGAATACCTTTCATTCCTATCTACATGGTCCCAAACATCAAAGTAACACTACTCAGTGAAGGCACTGTTCTCCAATTTCCAGAAGTTAACAGGAATATTTTCCTTTGTCAATAATTCCATATCTTTCCCCAAAAGGCAACATGACAGATGGCACTGCAAAGCCACTGCCAACTCAGAAATCAAAAAGATACAAGTCAAAATCACTTAAATTCCTGGCACTATTTAAATATTCTTAATGAGAATGAGAGGAAACAGGAAGGCTAGATCTCTCCACAAATCAAAAGACCCTATACAAAGGTGATTCTAATTTTTGGTAAAGCTTAGAAGACTTCTTGAGCATTCATTGTCTGAATTCAGTTGGCAATCCTTCCTTACATAAATAAGCAAGAAGTCTGGAAACATACAACGAGCATCTCCTGTTCTTCACATGTTGCCAGTAAAGATTAGGAAATTCACACTGATTAATTTCTTTTAGGATCCTCCAGAGCATACCCTGTGCTTACTGGTGCTTTTTAAAAGTAATCTAATAAATACAAGCTTGTCCAACCTGTAGCCCAGGACAGCTTGGAATGCGGCCCAACACAAATTTGTAATCTTTCTTAAAACATCATGACACTTTTTTTGCGACTTATTTTTTTTTTTTTAAGCTCATTAGCTATCGTTAGTGTTTAGTACATTTTATGTGTGGCCGAAGACAATTTTTCTTCCAATGTGGCCCAGGGAAGCGAAAAGGTCAGACAACCCTGCTTTAAAATGTGCTAACCAGATTTTACTTTGCATTTATTACTAAAATCCAAGAGAGGCCAAATTCATGCTTTTAGGATAAATGGGCTTAACTTCACAGAAAAATTTTTTCTAACTACTTTCAGTTGTCCATGCAAAAGAGGAAATCAATATGCAACTTGAGGCCAACAAAATAGATTAGTTCTGTATCTTGACTGTGGTAGTGGTTACATAAATATATTCATGTGATAAAATAATACATACCTCTACACTTACTTATACCAATATCAACTTCCTGGCTTCGATATTGTTCATAGTTATATAAAATGTAACCAAAAGAGGATATTGAGTGAAGTGCACACAGGAATCTCTCTGTACTATCTTTGCAACTTCCGTGAATCTGTAATTATTTCAAAATAAAGTTTTTAAAAATACAATCAATGTAAAATCATCCAAAAGTCTGGGAAACATGAGAGAATTTATATATTTGTTGAATAGGATGATGTAATGCTAAATGCAAACCAAAGAGGTGCAGCCTAGAAAAAGCTGGAGAGTTTGTCCAACTCCCCAAAATATAGAGTTCAAGCATTTATTGAGTACCTAGTATATATGCAAGACAGTACCACAAACAGTAGTGGGATTAAGAAAAAAAAATTTACTCTTTAAGAAGATAAAATAACTATTAAAGGCCTAAGGGCCCCTAAAAAATAGTTTCCTTTGCCTGGAATGCTCTTCCATTTTTCTAGTTACTCTCAGTCATCTATAACTCCCAGCTCACTGTCATTTCTTCAGGGAAACCCTCCCTAACTCTCTTCATTGTCCTCCACATTAGATCAGATTCCCTTATTACATGCTTGTAACTTTTTTTATTCATAACACTAACTGCCATTCATAAAGCACTGTGTGATTTGATATCTACTTTCCCAATTAAGCTAAAATCTACAAAAGGACAAAGACAGGTCTGTGTAGCTCTCCACTGTATTCCCAAACCCAATGCCATGCCTAGCAAATGACAAAAGCTCAAAGTACATCATGTGAATAAATCTATACAAAGCTATAATTCGTATGTATGTACAAATGAGCAGAAAGACAATGAGTTACTGGGGTTTGCAAGAACCCTAGATCACTTCGACTTGAGAAAGCCAGTTTATATGGGATAGAAGGTTCATGCAAAGGATAAAGAATCTTATATTCAAACCTGAGAATAAAATGTCAGCCTTCCAGCAATAAAAATCCACTAAAAAAATTTAAAAAGGGTGTGGCATGCTCAGTGTGTTCTACAGAAAAATTAATGTGGAGAATGAACTTGAACTCAAGGACAGTAAAAATACAAGGACATTGGTAACGCAGGCACAAAATGATAATGTAATGAATGAGAGGGTGACCATGGTAACAGACAGATGTGAGAAACACTAAGAATTAAAGAGCCAACAGAATTTAAGGATTAGATATAAAGCATGAAAAAGGGAAAGAGCCAGAGATTATCAAAGGGTTTACAGTGAGTGATTAGTTAATGACAGACTATTAACAGAAATGGGAAGTCATGACTAAGTACTCTTAGGAGATGCAATGAGCTTTGTTGAAAGTGATGGATAACATTCACACTGTAAGATATGAGACTAGATGGAGAAAAGTCAAGGCTGGCAAGGTACATGTGTGAGTTGATCACAGTTAAGGTATAAGAGTGAATGAGATCTCTCAGAGGGGAGAACCTACAAAGGGCCTTGAATAAAAATCCCTTAAAAACCACTTGATTTGCCCCTTGCCTGAATTATGTTTATCAAGCTATAGTCATTCAGACTGTGAGCTCCTTGAGGGCACACGCGATCCCTAAAGTATGAATTACAGGGTGTTGTACATAACTGGTATACCATAAAGTAGGCTATTAAAGGAATCAAATAATTTAAAGATAATTTCTGATTAATATTTCCTGTGCTACGTGTACTTTTGAATTTCAAAAAGTGGCACCCTAGGTATTTTGAAATGAACAAGATTCACTTTAAATTACATAATCAGTGAATTTAAACTTTAGACATTCTAAATCATTTAGCCAAAGCTCTGACTTACCACGGCTCTAGGACTGAAGCATGAATAGACCAGACTTTGGGACTGCAAAAAAACTTAAAAACCAAAAAATACAAGCAAGGCCCCAATTAGATTAGGGCTTAAAGCAAATGCCCAGTTGAAGTAGGGAATACTCTACAAGAAGTCTTTGAATAAAATTAAACAGGAAATGTTATTCACTAAGGGACTGAACAAATCAAAAAATTCAATTGTATGCACTATAATATACAAAAAGTAAAGAAGCTTCAGGGGAAATAAAAGATAAAGAAGATATAGGGAAATTGGGAATAGTCAAGATGCATACTTTCTTTAAAAATATAGAGGGAAAAGTCATTGGCCTGCTATCCCTCAAAACATTCCTGGATGGGAAGCCGGGATGGCTCAGTGGGTTAAGAGCTCACTTTGTAGCGGCAAGGACAGAGGATGGAATCCCCACCCCGGCCCATGCAGACCCATATGCTGAACTGGGGAGTTCCCCCAGTTCAGTTCTCTCTCTGTCTCTGTATCTCTCTCTGTATCTCTCGCTCTGTCAAAAAAAAAAAAAAAAAAATTCCTGGGGTGTCGTAGTCAGGGGTGGGGTAATCGGCTAATCTGATTCAATACTAGGTGAACAGTATTCTCCCAGTTGTTTAAAAATAAAAAGGAGTGCTAAAATGGGTTAGGCCAAGGGGACAAATTTGTTGACAGCCTCTCTCCTCAAGGTTGTAGTATACCAAAATGCTCTAACCCCGAATCATAAGCAGATATCCTAGGTGCTTCCAGATAGCTCAGTGTTTCTGGGAGAAGTCAGGGAAAAGAAACCTGTTGGTGCCACAGACTCTATAATCTGATAAATCACCTATAATCCAACTACCCTCTCAATATCAGACTGACTTCCCCAAATCTAAAAGATGGTCAACCAGTGTTTGCCTACTTGTTTCTAGCAATAGTAAATGGACCATTGGTAAACTGACCATTCAGAGAGGGACGGATCTAATTTGTCGCAAAATCCTTCGAAGTTATAGCCCAGTAACTTTCACCTCTGGTCCTGGTTCTCTCAAGAGCAACAAAGTTAAAGTTGTGTCTTTGTTTTTAGCTAACAAAACAAACAAACAAAACTAGGTATTACTTCCCAGCATGTCAATATGTCCCCTTTTTTCAATAACAGGAGCTACGACTTCCAGAGCCGAGAAAACTACATACATTAGGAGACGTTGCAACTGATACGAAATCGCCGTTGCCAAGAAGCTAGATGCGATAGCCCGTGCCCGGTGCTGGGACGCGACAGAAGCCACACAGACCTGGCCTGGCAGCTCTGAGGCTGTGAGGACCAGGAGCCTGCACCTCTTCGTGCTAAGCCGCGGGGGGTACAGTGGGCGCTAGTTCTGCGGCCAGCGGCGAGCCCGGCGCCTTGCGGGACGGAGCCCTCCTCCCCGACAAGCCGCACCACTAAGAGAAAGGCTCAGTGAAGCGCTGGCAAAGCCCAAGGCGCGTCGCCCAGGCGGCTGCCCGTGCGCCCAACCGCCCTGCCCGCTGGACGCCGTCCTGAGAACCGGCACCGGTGGGAGCTCCGGGAGTCGGAGACGTCTCTGGCTCGGCCGGGGTTCGGTCGATCACGCCCGCCCACCCTCTCGGACTCCCCCGCCCAAAGCTGAGCCGAAGGCGACCCCAAGGGGTGGTGCCCAGGAGGCACACCGCGTTTGGGGTGAGTGCTGCGAGCCGGGCCCCAGCTCCCGCGTGGGCGGCTGCGGCGGGTCACTCACCGAGAGGACGCTCATGCGGATTGGGGTCTCCAACAGGCACGCCATCTTGAGCCTTCCCACCCGGCTACAGCCGGCGCCGGCGCGGGGGCCGGCACTTTCGACAGCGAACTATTGGGCCAACGACAGGCACCTCTGCAGAAAGGCAGGCAGGTAGACGAGCACGGACCACGTTCTGGACACGGCTGAAATACGGCCAGGGCCCGCAGAAGGGAGAGCAAGTGGAAACCGCGCCAGGGGCCTCCTCACGAATCGTCCTCCCAGAAACAGCAGCTATTCTCAGCCTGGGTTAGAGGTGGGAGCGGGTAGCAGTTGCCGCATGCGCAAAGAAAAGCTGCCGGCCCCACCTGCCTGCCGCTCGCGGTGGGCGGGGCCTCGGGGGCGGGGCCTGGCTGTGGCGCTGCCAGCTTCACGGGCGGGATCGTAGCAGTTAGGCGTTCGCGTATTCCTAACTCGTCTGTGGCGTCACCTACAGGATTTGAAGTTCACTTTCACATTCATTATCTCACTCCTGTGCACCAAACTCCTAGCGTCGTTATCTCCATTTTACAGATGGACAAACCGTGATCTCAGTACAAGGTCTTTCTGCCACTAATAAGTGTTTCACGATCCAACACTAAGGTCTGACCCGCTTTGGCATTGGCTGTCCTATCCATTTATTCTGGTGTTGTGTTAAAAGTATTAATAGTTACTCCAGAGTCAGAACGCCTGGGTGTAATCCTTGCTACTTCAATACCTCAGGCAAGTTACTTAACCCCATTAAAGTCAGTTTAAGTCAGCTTTCTGTTAAGAGGATGGAAGATATAAAGCTCTTCCACTAGAAAGCGTTATATGCACGTTAGCATTTCTCGGGCCTGTGAGTCGTGTGAGGTGACCAACTTTGAACAGGAGGACAGCTGATGCTGGGTGGTGGGCACGTAATGCGAAGCGTAGGTGATGTGACGTGGACTTGTACATCCGGAAACTATCTAATTGTTACCAATCAATGTTACCCCAATAAATTTAACCACCAAAAAAAAAAAAAGAAAGAAGAAGAAAAGAAAAAAGAAAATCAATTGCATAACAAACAAACAACAAAAAAAGGAGGACATCTAGTATTACATATTGAAAAGGAGGACATCTAGGAGGACACTTTTCGAGGGAGGACAGAACTTCCAAAAGGAGGACTGTCCTCCCTAAAGGAGGACGGTTGGTCACCTTAGTCAAGGGGGAAAATAATGGAGCAAATGTTTGAGTAATTAACACTAAAATGCTCTGATAACTGTAGCCAAATAAAAATATGCTTCTAATTATAGTTTTCTGAATAAGTTTGTGTGTGTGTGTGTGTGTGTGTGCGCGCGCGCGCAAAATTTCCCAGGACTTGGCTGGACAGGTTTCATCTCCGTGCTGCTTGCAATCAATCAGTCAGGTTTTCACAGGATGGTTGCAATGAGCCTGTCTGTTACTTTGACTTCCTTCCATTTCCATATTCACTCTCTAATTTAGTCTGTTACTACCTCTCCCTGGACTAGACCTACTAATCTTGTAGCCTCTAGCCTCTCCTTCACTTTGCTCCTTAGTT
Organism: Craseonycteris thonglongyai; assembly: GCA_004027555.1. Classification (NCBI taxonomy): domain Eukaryota; kingdom Metazoa; phylum Chordata; class Mammalia; order Chiroptera; family Craseonycteridae; genus Craseonycteris; species Craseonycteris thonglongyai. The sequence continues at coordinate 17,923 of PVKE010016312.1, read as the reverse complement.
GCAATTTTCTATCTTCCCCCTGTACTTGGTTTCTAAATTTATCATAATATTAATCATCCTTGCTTAGGGATCTGTGTTCTCTAACAAACTTGTTTTTGGAAAGCAGGAATTTCATTTTAGATTTTCTTTCTGCTACAATAACATTTCCCAAACTTCAGTAATTTTCATACCACCCACACAATCTTTGCCAATCTGCATTCAGGTATTATTACTCAATATTTTTCTTTAATATTTATTTATTTACTTATTTATTTTGACAGGAAGAGAGAGAGAGAGAGATACAGAGACAGAAAGAGAACTGAACCGGGGGAGCTCCCAGTTCAGCACATGGTTCCGCACGGGCCGGGGCCGGGATTCGACCCTCGGTCCCCGGCACTGCAAAGTGAGCGCTTAACCCACTGAGCCATCCCGGCTTCCCCAATATTTTTCTTTAAAGCCACTTTCAACTCATTCAATAATTTTAGCTTCATCCTAAACCATAATACTCTGTAAAATCAAATTTATTGTGTCCTTATTTTTATTCTGGTACATATTAGCATAATAACCACAAAAAGTTAAAATGTTCATCTCCATGTCACCTAATATCATGTTCTGTACTGTGTACCACAACAGAACAGAGTGTAACATACAGAAGTATCAATTAAATTTTCAGTTGACATTTGTATGATATGGAGTTGAAAAGGTCTTTTTTTAAAGAAACTACAGAAAAAAGGAAATGCCTTGTTGTTGTTTTTAATAACTGAATTACCATGAGGGTAGAATTCCAACTTACAAATATAGATGCAATCCTCTGAGCTTAAATTGTTTCAAGCAAGAATCATCAATGGATGCTAATACTGAGTGCTGAAAATATAATGAGAAGCAGGATAGTTATAGTCTCAAAGTATCTTCCCACAAATTACTAATGATAGTATCGAAACTTGATAGATACCAATTTATTCAAGTGATTATAATTAATATCACCAGTAATAGGATAAACAGACACATTGATGTGGTGCTGTGAGGACACAATATCACTTCTGTGGTATTCCTGCCACAGATGCTTGAGTGTAATCATGAGGAAACATCAGACAAGCCCCCCAAGTGAGGGACACATTCTACAAAATAACAAACCCTTCAAAATTGTCATGAAAGATCAAGAAAAACAGGAATTTCTCTAGAGTAAAGGAGACCAAAGTGGTTCGAGTACTAAATGAAACCACATGATGTGGTTTGCCCATTCCTAGTGCGATTACTTGGAACATTCGGTTAAATTGTTGTCTGCCAGGTATCAATAGTGTCAAATCTCTATGTTTCTCCTTGTTATGATAAGTATCTTTTGGAAAGATATTTTGAGACTATATAAGCAGTCTCAAATAATAGATACATTGAAACTATGTAAGTATCTTATTATCCTAAAGTTTTACCCAATAGTTTTATCATTCATGAAAGATTCTTGCTTGAAACAATTACAATGATGAAGATTATTGTTGAGGTCAAATGTGATTTCTAATTCCAATTTTTATTCTATATATATCAATCAATTGAAGGGGACCAAAGTTTTGCAATCCTAAAGCTGCCTTTTGGGATATTGACTTCAAGCTCATTTTTAAGAAACAAAAGACTCAGAATGAACCTTTGCCTATCTCTCTTGCCTGTCTAAGAGATTAAGAGGGAAAGGCCTGCTTCAGGAAGGCAATTTTAAGATGTTCTCTTAGCCTAATTTGAATTATGATGGATGGGAGGAGCCCAGGCAGGGGCCTGATAACTAGATCACCCCTAGTATTCTGCTGAAGCAAGAATTTACCTGCCATGATGTACTTCTTCACCTCATTCATAATCTTCTATTTTCTTCACTGACTATGTTTTTTAATGTTATGGCATTTTAAGTTATTATTTCCTATGCATCTCAAAAGGAGAAAATTCAAATTTACTGATATATTGAAAATTTGTTGTAAAATCTACATGGGAACCAGAAGGAGATACCATTCCATACCTAACAAAATGACTAAATTTGATAGATAATACTGACTGATGTTGAACATATGGAATAATTGAAACATTCCTATATTACTTGGGAAAGTGTAAACTAGCACAACCACTTTGGATATTGACACTACACATTAAAGCTAAACATATGAGGGCTGTCTGGAAGGTATCCATCCATATAACCCTTCTCATCATATTGACAATGGCTGGAAATTTTCCGGACAGTCCTCGTATACATACTTTGTTACCCAGGATTTCATCCTGGACATAATCCAAGGGAAATAAGTGCCATATCCACTAACGGGTTTTACAAGAATGTGTATGGTGGTTTCATTCATAACAGCTCCAAATTACAAACAATCCAAACATCCTTCAACATAAAAATAAATAACTGTGGTATGTTCACAAAATGGAATACTACACAGCAATCAGAAACAGCATGCTACAGCTACCGGTATGTCTATCTATGGTATAGATAGATGAATGGATGAATCTTGCAGACATTAAGCCAAGTGAAAGAAGGCAGACACAAAAGAGTACATAACATATACAGTCAGGCACCGCATAATGACATTTTGGTCAATACAGATCTCATATATGACTGTCATAAGATTATAATGGAGCTGAAAAATTCTTACTGTGCTGTGATGTCATAGCCATCATAACATCAGAGTGCAACACATCATCACTCACATATTTGTGTTGATGCTGGTGTAAAGAAACTTACTGCCAGTCATATAAAAGTATAGCACATAAAATTATGAGCCATACATAATACTTGATAATGATAATAAATGACTATGTTACCAGTTTATGTATTTACTATACTATGCTTCTTATCATTGATTTAGTAGAGTGTATAAAAGAAAAGTTCCGTATAAAAGAAAAGTTCACTATAAAGCAGTGTGCCATGTTATGGTGCCAGCAGTCTCATTCTTCACCAAGTCTCTTGATTGCCTCATTTTATTCTGTGCTTGATTTAATTTTGTTTTGTATAGTAATATGCTGTAAAGGCTTGTAGCCTATGAGAAATAGGCTATACCATTTAGCCTAGGTGTGTAATAGGCTATACCATCTAGGTGTGTGTAAAAATACTCTGTAATGTTGTACAAAGACAAAATTGCCTAACAATGCATTTCTCAGAAGTATCCCTATATTAAGCAGTGCATGATTATACTGACATTTATATAAAGTTTAAAAGCAAGCTAAGCTGACCTAGGTGACAGAGGTTAGAATAGTGCTTTTCTTTGGGGTAAGAGGCTTGGAAGGAAGCACAAGGGAGTCTTTCAGAATGCTGGATATAAATATTTTATATCTTGAAATAGGTGCTGGTTATATGGGTGACCACATATATAAAAATGCATCAAAATGTGCACTTTCTATTTGATTTGTTCATGTCACTTTAAGTAAGTTAGCCCTCAATTAAAAATTTTTACAAGGAGGTAAAAAGGATCCAGAAAAAGAATTCCTGTAGATTAAAAATCAAATGGAAAATGCTAAATTTAGCAACATTGTAAAAAATATTTATTCTTATATATTTCAATAATTAAAAATATTAAATATAATTGGAAATATTAGATTTCCATCTTTTTCTACTGTTGATTAATTTAAATATTATGAAAATTATATCTTCCTTGTAAATTTGAAAGAAATTGCCCATAAATCATTCTGAGTACCATGTCTTTTAATGGATTTATATCTTTTTTTTTAATTTCTAATAACTATAACTATTTTTTAAAAAGATTTTATTGTTTTGACAGAGACAGAGAGACAGAGAGAAGGGGGAGGGCCCAGAGCAGTCTCCATAGTTGAACATCATCAGTTTTTCCACAAGGTTTTGTTCCACACAGGTGGGTGAGGGCCTTGTAGGGCGAGGACTGGGCTGGGGGCCTCCCGCATGTGAAGCACACCCCATTTCAGCATATCGATCTGCACGGGCTGGCCAAGATTCAATCCTCTGCCCTAGGGCTGCAAAGCCAGCGCTTAAACCGCTGAGCTGGGATATCCGGCTTCCCCTGGATTTGTCTTGACAACTTTTCCAGTATCTTTTTATTGCCATTGTTTTGAATACATCTTCTGCTTCATTTTGAATTAATTTTGGTGTCTTTGTTTCTAGAGTGTTATTTTATCCATTTTTTAAAAAGATGAACAGAGTTGGATGAACTATTCTCTGTGTTATCTTGATTAATTTTCTTGGTTAGATTTGCCAGAATTGTGTTTGTTTCATTCTTCAATTGTCAGTTTGGTCCTTTTCCATCCTGGACGTTTTGGAGACATTCATCTGCTTTCATTGAACTTGCAGTCTAGGTATGCAAACAACTATATTTGCTAAGAAAATGAAGAGTCCTTCGCCCCTTAAATAAACAGCGATCATTTTAGAAACTCTTTGAGGCGATAAAGTGCGTCCTAGGGAATTAGTCAATTGTACCTGCTCACTTGTTTAGCTTGATTTAATTTTATCAGACTAAACTAATTTATTTGTGGGCATTCTTTCTCTCCTCCCTCCCTTTCTCTCTTTTCTCTCTTCACCTCTCTCAGCTCTCTCTCTCTTGTTTATTACTGTGGTTGTGATTTTTATTATGTCAGACTGTTAGTGTTTAAAGAGCCGCGAGGACAGAAGCCGGAGTCCCCTTGAACGCTCCCTGGGATCCCAGGTTCAGCGTGCCGTCCCGACGCCTGTCTCGCGAGACTTGGGAACCGGAAGTGAATTAATTGCAGGAGTGTCAGTGCGGCGGCAGCTCTGTTAATGTTGGCGGGAGCTGAGCAGTCGGCCCAGTCTTTGCGCTTGGGCCTGGGCTTGCTGTGCTCCGGGGGCTTGCGGGCAGCGCCCCCCACCTCGGGCCGGCAGGATGCGGGTGGCTGTGGCCGGCTGCTGCCACGGCGAGCTGGACAAGATCTACGAGACGCTGGCGCTGGCGGAGCGGCGCGGCCCGGGGCCCATAGACCTTCTGCTGTGTTGCGGCGACTTCCAGGCGGTGCGCAACGAGGCGGACCTGCGCTGCATGGCGGTGCCACCCAAGTACCGCCACATGCAGACCTTCTACAGGTGAGATGCGCGGTCGGCGGTGGGGAGGAGTTCGGGCTCGAGTCGCCTTTGCCACTGACTAGCTGTCGCCCTCAGCTCCCGCCTGTGTGCGCTCTGTGTCCCAGGGCACTGCAAGTTTAGTAACTCACTTCTCGTCCCTTGGGTCACCCACCTGTTTTATCTACTTTGGAAGGGGTCGCAGCCTGAGAGCCAAACCTGAAGAAGCTGACAGGTGAATCGATCTCGTACTTGATGGGACTCTGGGACTAGTTCATTTAATGATCTTGGAGTTTTATGGGACTCCTGCTGTGTGTTAGTACCCGCTCTCAAAGCTAAGGTTATAGTAGTGAACTCACCAAGTTCTTGACCTCACTGGATTATATGTGTGTCTATTGCTATGCCTAATTGTATAGACATGTCTGATTGCTTTCCTCTATGCCTAATCTCAGCTGTGCTGATGGACAACTTTACTCTTATGTTCTAGGTATTACTCTGGAGAGAAAAAGGCCCCAGTTCTCACAATCTTCATTGGGGGAAACCACGAAGCCTCAAATCACTTGCAAGAGTTACCCTATGGTGGCTGGGTGGCACCAAACATTTATTACTTAGGTATGTGTTCATGGGTAAGTTCTTGGTTTGATGGGATGGAAAGTCTGTCAAGATTTATATACTAGTTGGACAGCATCTTGAGATGTAGCATGTTTGGGGTATGTCTCTCAATTTGAATAGTTAATCATGGAAGTTTAATTAAAATAGTTAATTTAAGTAGGTAAATAATGAAAATACTTCATATTTTATCTAGTGTTTTAAGTAATAGTTAATGTAACTGCAAAGATCTTACAAAGTTTGCAGTCCCTTTATTTTTTCCCACTCTTTTTATTAAATTAAAAAAATTAAACTTTTTATGATAGAAATTGTTAAACACAAACAAAAATAGAAAATAGTACAGGTTCTTTATATCTTATACTTGTTGACTTTTCAATATATAACATAAGTCCATCATAGGACACTTTTCACCTATTTCCCCACCCCAACCCTTCATATTCCACTAGGTACCAAATTATGTCTGTTTCACTATCAACACCCTATCTCATTTATTCCTTTCTTTCTGCTTAGTCTCTTGCCTGATCTGCTTCTAGGCCTCTCCTCTCTAGTCTACCTTATGTATTGTTGGCATGTAAAAGAGGTACCTCATCATGATACTTAATTTTCAAATAATTTTAGGACTGCATGGGATCCTAGGCTTCTAAACTGTCCATTCAGTTAGTAAAGAGATTGCTTTTGCCTGTAATAATCTTATTTAACTGTATAATTTTTCAGGCTTGGCGGGTATAGTAAAATACCGAGGCGTAAGGATTGGTGGAATCTCTGGTATCTTCAAATCTCATGACTATCGAAAAGGTATTGTTCAGAGACTCATTTCTAAACTTAGAACTTGCATGCCCCCAAGTAACTGAAGTATAATATTTTGCTGGTTGCTTGAGTGCCAGTTGCTTGAGTTCCGGTTAATGGTGAATCTACATACAATATGTAGACTCCCTGTTAATAGTTTATCATATAGTGTGTCCTAAACTTAATGTAAATGTATCATTTTGATGTGTCTACAACTTGCTTCTTTGTTTATGTTTTTGAATTCCATATTAGTACATGTAGCTCTAATCTATTCGTTTTAATTTGTGTAACAATATTCCATTGTATAAGTACAGTTGATCCTTGAATAATGCAGGGGTGCTAACCCCTGTGCAGTCAAAATCCATGTATAACTTTTGACTCTTATAAAACTAAAGTCATTTCTTGCTATCTGCAGGGGATTGGTTCCAGAACCCACCCCCTACCCCCCAATTGCCACTGCTGTGGATACCAAAGTCTGTGGGTGCTCAAGTCCCCTACATAAAATGGTATAGATCAATACATATAGTTGGCCTTCCACATCTGCAGACTCCTAACTGCAGATCAAAAACAGTACAGGTATTTATTGAAAAAAATAAATCATTTATAAGTGGGCCCATGTTGTTCAAACCTGCGTTGTTCAAGGGTCAACCCTATTCCACTCTGTACTTATTCATTCCACTGTATTTGAATGAATTATACTTTGATTTTAAAATTAAAAGAATAGCTTGGATTCACATTGATTTCAAAATTCCATGAATTAAATTGGGCATCTAAAACTTACATCCTCAATGTAACTGTTAAATCACAGCTCTATTCCCTCCTGCCCCACTCCACATGATGCTAAAGTATTGGCATGGGTGTACAGAAATAGGCAGTCTCCTACATGGCAGGTGTGCGTGCAGATTGGAACCACTCTGTGGAGGGACTATTGGTAATACCTGTGGAAATTATGAAAGTATTCTTTTTTTTTTAATTTGCTTTTGACAGAGAGACAGAACAGAGACAGAGAGAAGGGGGAGGGCCCAGAACAGTCTCCATAGTTGCAGATGATTGGTTTTTCCACATAGTTTCATTCCACAGGTGTGTGTGGGGCTGCACAGGGCAGGAACTGGGCCGGGGTCTCACCCCGGTGAGAACTGAACTGGGGGCACTCCCCAGTTCAGCATATGGGTTGGCACAGGCCGGGGCCAGGATTCGATCCTCGATCTCCAGGGCTGCAAAATGAGCGCTTAACCCACTGAGCCATCCCGACTTCCCCAAGTACATTTTTAAGAACCAAACCGTTGATGACAAACATAAGTTTTGGGGAAGTATGTATATGTCTTTGTATTTGCATTACTTAAAGGTACTGAATACAGCTTATTTCTCTTCTTCAATTTAAGGTCATTTTGAGTGCCCCCCTTATAATTCAGCTACAATAAGGAGTATATATCATGTGAGAAATATTGAAGTCTACAAATTAAAACAGGTATGTAAACAGTACATTACTTGAAACTTGAAAAAATGTTAAAGTAATTCTATACCAAAATGTGATTTGATCATTTTGATCTACTACTTCCAGGAAGAGTTTAATTCAGTATTTCTAAAATTTGGATCTCGAGTTGTTTTCAGGAGGTTCACAGATAACATTTAAAAACATTTTTTATGGATATAAATTTATTTTAGTGAGTAATGAAACATTTAATTCATGATTACAGATATCATTACTTAGGCTAAGGTTACTGAATATATATTGGAATAAAGTGATACCTTAAAGAAAACATTAAAATATTTTAAATAATGGTATTAAGTAGAAAATAAATAGTAGTAAAGATGACAGAAGATATGGGAAAATTGTGAAGATGGTGTCAAAACACTGGCTTAACTGGAGACTAAGTGAGACTAGGATTTTTGTTTGAGAACCCATTAAATGCCTGGCACTGGGCTAAGCAGTTTTCACACATAATATTTCATAACATCACCATTCACATTCTGTGAGGTAGGTGTTACTCAAACTTTGTCATGTTAAGAATGAGATGCCGAGCCTTTGGAAGCAAAGTAAGGTGCCCAAGACTTCCCAAGTAGATAAGTAGTAGAGCCTGCTTGAGTCACAGAATTACTTACTCACTTATGTAGGTGAAAAGAGACAGCTTTCTCTCTTCTTCAAGTCATCCTTATTTTGTGAACTTAATGCCCTTTCCACCATACCATACCATACTGCATAAGGATGCTTGCGGGCATTTCTTTGATGCCTATTCATAACAATTCCTTATTTTGAATGCTTTTTCCCTTTCATTAGTCTAAATCCTACCAGTCTTTGAATACCCAGTTTAGATACCATTTCCCAACCAGTGTTCTAGTTTAATGTCATCACCCTTCTCTGAATTTTTACTGTGCTACTGCCATACCAGTGGTTAGTCATCTCTATCTTATAGTTTGCATTTTCTTGGACACTTACTTAAGTTAATTTAATTTTCTAAGTATTTCAGTTTACTTGAAGGTGCTGGGGATGAGTAAAGTATGGAGTATATTTTGTATATTGCCCTCATGAAGACACCAGCCTTAAATATTATACCTGAAGTACCTCTAATATAACTTACACAGTAAACAGTATTTTTGGTGGATACTAGGTGAGTCCATTAGAAAAAAAAGTGGAATATATCTTCTGGGTGTATCATTTACATTAGAGGTCTCCTGAAATCTGGTATCTCTAGATCTTAAAATAGTAGTTTCTTTACCCAAAACAGAAAAGAACAATGGTTAGTATATATTTTAGAAACTCACTGCTAACTAAAGTCCATAGCTGATTGGTGGTCTAATCAAAGTGTGTCTCTGTTGATTGGCCTTGCTGGAAAATACCATAAGGATGATTTGTGAGGCAGAGAGAAAGCTGTTTCTTTTTACCTACATGAGTGAGTAATTCTGTGTGACTCCCTATTTCAGTGACTTTCAGTATTTCTGTGACTTTCCTACATAAAGTATCCACAGAAATTTAGAGATCTAAGTGAGTAAATGGTTGATTGCTTGTGGTTAATTTGTTTTTATAATGAGTTTTCTTTTTCTGTTAAAGCTGAAGCAGCCTGTGGACATATTCTTATCTCATGATTGGCCCAGAAGTATATATCATTATGGAAATAAGAAGCAACTTCTGAAGACTAAATCTTTTTTCCGACAAGAAGTGGAAAATAACACTTTAGGAAGTCCTGCCGCCTCAGAACTTTTAGAGCACTTAAAACCTACTTACTGGTTTTCCGCACACCTTCATGTGAAGTTTGCAGCCTTGATGCAGCATCAGGTAGAAAACACAATATTTATTCTTTGATTTAACAAACACTCATTGAACATGGGTTGTGCGCTGTTGACACAGTTGTAAAGTTAGAGAAAGACATCATAGATAATTTTCCTTTTGTGAGTAATGGAATATCCCATGGGAAAAAGAGACAAGCGAACAATGAGATAAAATAGTGTAATAAGTTTGTGACAGAAAGTACTAGGGTACTGCGGAAGCACCTGAACCAGGCTATGGTGAGGTCGGGTTGTGAACAGAGAGAGAGAGTGGTAGAGAAGCTTTTCCAAAGAGCTTGATGCCAGGAAGAAGTAGCTTGTAAGGAGAATCTAGGAGGAGGGTCCAATGAATGCAGAGGTTAGAGGTTTGCTGCTAGTTCCCATGGCTGAGGCACAGGGAGAGGTGAAGCTGGGTGGAATAAGGTCATGACTGCCTTCTGGGCCATGCTCTGGAGTTTGGGTTTTAACCAGAAGGTAATGGGGAAAGTTGAGGAGTGATGAAATCAGATTTTCATTTTAGAAAGATTAGTTTGACAGCAGTTTTACATGGATTGGATTAAAATAGGAGGCTATTTAAGCAAAAGATGAGGTTCTAACCCAAGGCCAAGAGGGAGCACAGAATGAAGCAGGGTCTAGACTCTAGACCCTGATGATCATCGTGATGATTAAACTTTAAAAATCTCTCTAGAGTCTAGAGAGATTTTTAAAGTTTAATGATCACGATTTGGTGACAGATGGAGGAAGGAGTCTAGGGTGAGTTCCAGAGTTTTTCTTGGGTAACTGCATGGATGGTGGTGCTAGAGAATAAATATATACTTAGAGAGAGAGAGAGAGTGTTTACCTCTAATTCTGACTACTCTGAGTTTTTCAAAGGGAAAATGTTTAGAAAATTTTGGGTTAGCAAAGTTATAGATTTCTTTCTCAGAAACTTCTGTAGAATTTCTGAATCTTTAATGTACTTTGTATACTTTAATGTACTACCGGGTGTTGCTCTCCTTCAAGAGTGGGATGTGGTGTGCAATGCTTCCCAAACTTACTTGACCTTACACTTTTCTGTGGTAGAGGTACACTTTAATGATGCTCCTCAAACACAGTTTGGAAGGTTCTCTCTGCAACATTGCTGTGGGCCCTTTCTATTGTGGGCTTATCCTCCTCAGTTTCACTGGGAGAAGGAGGCAAGGCTACTCATTTCATTTTCCTTTGGCCAGTGTCAAAGTCCAAATCATCTGTTAATATCAGTCACTTTTTCCACATCTTTTCTGTCTCTTCTGTCTCTTAGGACTCCTGACACTCTTGGGTTTTTATTGAAGTATCTGATTTGCTACTTTCCCCTACTCCATCTTCTGTTGTCATCCTCAGGGACTTTTATTTCTACACTAATGACATATTTGATCCTTTTATCTTGGCTTCTCAACCTCCTTCAAATTTGCCAGTGTTCTCTTTCCACCTCTTCGCCAACACCAAACATCACCCTTCTTCAACACTACTCTCCTACCAACACCTGCCTTTAATCTCTGCACCTTCTCTACGTTAGTTTCTCATCAGTGCTGAACTGATCCCTGGTCCTCAGTGAGTCACCCCATAGCTTCCTTCCTTCTTGTCTTCTTTTCCTCCTGTTCTCAGTGAGTCATTTTTTACTGACCTTCATGCTTGTGACCCCCACCCCACCCCCATGTTTTTTCTGACAATTTACTTTTTTAAAAGTGACTTTATTGGTATATAATGTACATAAAGTTCATTCAAGTGTGTAATTCAGTGAATTTTATTTTAGTGCAAACATCACATAACTCCATTTTAGAATGTTTCCCATCACTCCAAAAGATCCTTTGTGTCTGTATGCTATCATTCCTTATTCCTACCTTCAACCCTAGGTTCAACCCTACTCTGCTTTGTGTCTTTATGGATTTGCCCTCACTGAACCTTTCATATAAATGTAACCATAAAGTGTATACTCTTTGGCATCTGGTTTCTTTTATTTGCTTGTTTTTGAGATTCATTTATGTTGTAGCGAGTACTAGTATTTCATTCATTTTTATTGTTGAATAGTATTTCCTTCTATGGATATAGCATATCTACTTTTGATTTTGTGTCTAAGAAATCTTTGGCTAACCCAAGGTAACGATGAGTTTCTTCTAAAACTTGTATCTGCCAGTTTACTTTTAAGCGTCTCTGTTATCTTTAATTCTTGTGTTATGTGCTTTGATTTAGCATCTTCATCATCAGTTTCTACTTTGACTTTTGTAAGGAAATTGAAGCCCAGAGTGTTTGTGTGCCCACTGTTGCGCCAGTGGGTAGAGATCTAACTTGTTTTGGAAAAGTAACAGTTGTTACTTTGATATTCAACTTAGGGGTATGTGTAACAAAGATTATGTCCATCCTATTCAATGTGTGAATTACTTATGATGTTTTAACACTCTTTCTTAAATCATGGTTCATGTTATCTAGGCCAAGGATGAAGGACAGACTGCCAAAGCAACCAAATTTTTAGCCTTGGACAAATGCTTACCACACAGAGACTTTCTTCAGGTAAGAAGAAAATGAAATAACTTTTCAATTATAGATTTACTCTTCTAATGATTACAAAAAAATTTTTAATTTTTCCTTTCTAAATTATTAATTTGTGCTTTTTATAATTTATGGATTCTGAGAATTCTTTGGTAATATTCATGTTACATTAATATTTTTAGGATATAAATTAAATTCTTTTTGAATTTGTTATATTGAAATCCTTAGAATGTTAAAAATTGGCATGCATTTCTTAAAATTATTCATTTCTTTCTGTAGGTAATAGAAATAGATCATGAGTCCAGTGCTCCTGATTACTTAGAGTATGATATTGAATGGCTCACCATTCTCAGGGCTACTAACAATCTTATTAATGTGACTGGGCGCTTGTGGAATATGCCTGAAAATAATGGTCTGCATACAAGGTAAGTATGACCTTATTTAGGACTTGCCCTCCCATTTCATGCACAGTTTTTGTCTCCTCAACCACCTTTTTTTTTTTTTTGATTAGGGAATTGCTGTTAAATGAGTGTAAGAACAATTCAAGGTTTATAAGAAAGTGGACCTAAATAAGTGTATAAGTGATTAAGTGTGCACAAAACTAATATGGTGGTGATTTGGTTCACACATTAAAATAATTTATTGTTACTTGATTTAGGGTGTCAGTTATGAACAACTTTTCTAAGAATTTTTTTTATTTTTTTTATTTCAAAATGCCCCTTTGCTAAATTAACTAACTTTACCAAATGGAATTTTGATATGTAGTTTATTTTTTATACTTGCACTTGAAGTCCATAGTTAGACTTCATCATATATTAGCTGATAAAATATAAAAGGCTCTTCTTTTGGACTTTTATAGGTGGGATTATAGTGCAACAGAAGAAGCTATGAATGAAGTATTGGAAAAATTGAATCATGACCTCAAAGTTCCATGTAACTTTAGTGTGACCGCTGCTTGTTATGACCCGAGCAAGCCACAGACACAAATGCAGTTGGTTCATAGGATTAATCCTCAGACTACTGAATTTTGTGCCAAACTTGGCATCACAGACATTAATGTTAGTCTTCAGAAGGCCAAGGAAGAGCATCATTTGTGTGGTGAATATGAAGAGCAGGATGAAGGGGAGAGCAATGACTCTGGAGAAGATCCTAGTGAATATAATACAGACACCTCTGGCCTGTCTTCTGTTAATCCAGATGAAATAATGTTAGATGAGGAAGATGAAGATGAAGGTAGTTTTGTCAGTTCACATAGTGACATGAACACAACATCTGTAGAACCTTCTTCTGATCAAGCTTCTGACTTTTCTGCAAGCTTCTCTGATGTCAGGATCTTGCCAGGTTGCATGTTTGTATCTTCTGATGACACCCTGGGTTCCTCGATTGGCAGTGAGGGGAAACCTGGTGAGGCTGTGGAGTCAGGAGATGGGAAGGACTTAACTGAAGTGCCACCGAAGAGGCTGAGTGAGGAGCATGGACCTGAACAAAGAAAGAAAATTAAGAGGAGGAATCAAGCCATCTATGCTGCAGTGGATGATGACACTGCAGCATAAGAGAATTTACTTGTCTGAGTACATATGTGGATATGTGATTTTTAAGATCAAATTTTTAGAGCTGGATTTTTTACTCAGGACTTAACTTTGTAATAATACAGTTAACAGAGAGAATTTTAGTTCAGTGTGATTGACTTTACCTTTAGGCATTTGTATGTTTCAGATACAAACATATTAAAATGTCATATATTTACTTGATTGAGTACCTTTCTTTTTGAAGACATATTACCGTACTTATTTTCATTTTTCAGCAAAAACTTAGTGAACACCTACTTTGTGCTAGGCACTTTACTATCAAATGGCACTATAAAGATGGGTAAGAGGGAGTTTTACCTTCCAGGAGTTTCTATCACTGTAAATATTTTGGTGAATGAAATATAGCATGTTTATATTTTGTTTTACAAAGTTAAGTCATTGTTGTATCTACTATAATTATGTATGCTTTCTTTTCACTATAAATATTTTTCCTGCTCAGCTCTTACTGTCTTTCAAACATAATTAAAATTGAAGATGGTAGTTAAGATTTTAGGAAATAAATTACTTTAAATACTAAATATTGGTAAGCATAAAATTTTACACTGAATTGCTGAGATTCATGTAACTGTTGGCGTCTGCATATTATAGTTTAGCTTTGGCTTCATTTTAATGTGACTATAGTTACTGTGTATAGGTCACAAATTGTAGGTCATTTTGGGCCTCTTTCAGCTTAGTAATTACTAGCAGGGACTGAGTTGCTCAGTGTTGCCCTTCAGGCTGCATAGTGGGTTGCTGGTATTACAGTATTTTTAAAAAGCCATGTGGAAAAACACAACTCTGTCCTGTCCCTGGTTAAAATGCCGGCCACCTGAAGCGATTGTTGCCCTGTACTTTGGATCAGGAGTCATGGAACCCAAAGGCTGCTCCAGGCTCTCATCACCCCACAGCAGTGCAAGCCCGGAAGCCAATCGGGAATGATGTGACAATCGGCATCCATCTTGTAAACATGTGACTTGAAAGAGGTCTAGGATTTTGGAGTTTTTATTTTCCTTGCCTTCCATTTTTTTTGTTTACTTTCTTTGAGTTGAATACATAATTCACTTATTTTAATTCTCATGGACATGAAATATGTAAAAGCTGTGGCTTTTCCTCATCACTGATTTAATTGAATCCCACAAATCCTAGTGTTTTTTCCCCCCAGAAATTCTTAAGATAAAAAGAGAAAGTAGATATAAAACAAGTAATAGTTAATAAATTGTGGTCCTTTAACAAAAAGACAATCTTCTATCTTACTCAAACAAAAAGGACAAATACCATAAAAATAAATAAATAAATGAGAAAACTTGCTGCTGAAACAGGATATTCAAATAAACATAAGATTATTCTGTGTAACTTGGTATAAATAAAGTTGATACATGGATGATTAATTTCATAGGAAAATAGAATATCCTGAAATTCATCCTAGTAGAGATGGAAAGTAAAAAAAACTTTCCATAGAAAGGATAAAGTTATCAAAGCATTACATCTACATCAAAGCACTTGGTCCAGATGGTTTCAGGAGGAAGCTACCAAACCTTTTAAAGTCCAAATAATCCCTAATGTTATGTAAACTGTTCCAAAATACAGAAGATGAGGGAAAGTTTACAGGTTTTATGAAAGAAGTATTAACACTGATACCTAAATCTGATAAAGATTGCACACAAAAATCCCAAGCCAATCTCACATATCAATATTATTGCAAACGTCCTATGTAAAATATTAGAAATAATTTACAGCCCATTTTCAGATGATATAGCATGACTGATACAAAGATTTTTCAATAATAAGAACCATATAGTTCACATGTTAATAGATCTAAGGACAAACATGCTTAACTCTTATGAATGATGAGAAGCCTGTGAAAAATTCAAGGTTCCATCTCTGATTTAAAAAAACAAAAAAGGTACAATCTAGTAACTTGTTAACAGGAAAACACTATAAGCACTCAATGGCTGAGCCATCCCAGCATTCCCTTTCCTGGTTTTTTGGTGGCTACATATTGTTCAATTGTACGGGTGTATATTAACTTATTAAACCTGCCTCTTCTGATGGACATCAGGTTGTTTCTAATCCTTTGAAAATAAAAACAATAATAATTAAAGTAGATGTTTAAGGCTATTTCATCCTACATTTTACTTTTAAGTACGTTACAAACATCACACTACGTTTTCTTAATATTTAAACAGTGTATTACATTTTAAAGGGATTGAAATAATTAAAAGAACTTTTGTATTTATCAATATCGTTACCATTTTTTGGTGTTCTTCATTTCCTTGTATATAGATCCATACTTTCTGGTATAATTTTTATTCTGCTTCAAGAACTTACTTAACATTTCTTGTAGTGCAGGTCTACTGGTGATGAATCCTTTCAACATTTACCGTATATACCTAAAAAGAAAAACCCACCACTTTATTTTGCCTAGAATTATAGGTTGATAATTTATATTGTTGGTACTGTTGCTGTTGTTGAGTACTTTAAAATCCTGCTGCACTGTCTTCTCTTTACATTGTTTCTGATGAGAAATCTGCTGTCATCCTTATCTTTGTTCCTCTATGTAATGTGAGGTTGTTTTTCCCTCTAATTGCTTTTAATATTTTCTCTTTACCCTGGTTCTGAGCAATTTGATTGTGATGTGCCTTGGTGTAGGTTTTTCACATTTTCTCATGTGCTTGGGCTTAGTTAAACTCTTAGATTTGTGGTTTTAAAATTTCCATCAAATTTAGAAACATTTTGGCTATTATTATTCTTTCAACTATTTTCTCTATTTCACCCTGTTCTCTTCTTTTGGGACTCTAATTACACATACCTGTATTAAGCAGCTTAAACTTGTCCCACAGTTAATGGATGCATTTTTTAAAATTTGTTTTTCTCTGCTTCATTCTGAATTGCTTCTGTTGTTCTGTCATTAAGTTCACCATTCTTCTGCAATGTCAAATCTGTTGTTAATCCCATCAGTTATATATTTTTTATTTCTGACATTGTATAGTTTTCATCTCTAGAAGTGCTATTTGGACCTTTTTTTGGGGGGTGGGGGGGTGGGGGCACTATCAGAGCTGTGTTTAGCATAAGGCTAATTCCACCTCCCTGCCCCCCAGAACTGAGACAAGGGCTTTCTGAGTTCTTTACCCAATATGCTATGAATTAGGAGGGTTTTCAGCCTGATTGGTGGGAACCAGCACTACTTCTGACCCTGTGTGAGGGCCACATACACTTCCTCCAATCCCTCTGGTGGCTCTTTCACCAGCCTCAGCTTGTTTCCTCACACATCTGCTCTGGATATTACTCTGCTGAATTCGCCAAATGACCCTCTATAAGTCTGCAGAGTTTTTGCTGTGTGAAGCTCTCTCCTCTGGCACTCTGCTTGCCTTGATCTTCTTGGACTCTTCGCTCCATCTTTTTATTGCAAGGAGTCTGGGTTTTGCCTCAGCTCCCTGTCCCTGTACTGAGGCCTAGGAGTTCTCTTGCAAAAGGATGCTAGGGTAATCTTAGAGCACACTTTGTTTCCCATCTCTCAGGGATTACTGTCCTTTTTCTGATGTTTGGTGTCCTTGAAAGCCATTGCTTCATATATTTGTCTATTTTTTTGTTTGTTTCAGGTGAGAGGGTAAACCTGGTTTCTTTACCATATCTTTCGGGAAATAGGTTTCCTCATCCTGTACAATTGTGATTCCATTCCCATCAGTATCTCCTTGGTGTGAAGCTCTGTGTTGGAGAAGAGGCCTGTCTGGTTATTCAATTTCCACAGGTCACAGAGGCCCAGGTTATGCCAGACGCTTCAGATTTTCCTGTGGGCTCCTTACTCTTATCCTTTATTATACTGCAGGGGTGGCCAACTTTTCTGTATACAGCGATCCCTCGATTTTCGCGGTTAATGGGGACCAGAACCTTCCACGAAAGCTGAAAAACCGCGAAGTAGGATTTGCCCCTAGGAATTTTCGTGTATGCGGGTACAAGAATGTTTTAAATATGTAAACAGTATTCATACTTTACTCATTTAAGACAAAAATTTCAACAGTATACGTATTTACTTAAACGTGTCAGTGCTAATTAATAAGGTTAATGACAAAACCTTAGACAGTAATAAATATGAATCAACATGGCTTTCTGAGAGAGGTGAAGAGGCTTGTGTGGGGGGCGGAGGAGAGGCTGTCACGTGACTCGTAGAAGCTTTAGGCTCACTCGGAGACTCTTCTGCTGG
>PVKE010016311.1:0-32161 GCA_004027555.1 Craseonycteris thonglongyai | reverse complement strand
AGGGGAGGGGAGGGGTGTCCAAATATATGGTGATGGAAGGAGAACTGACACTAGGTGGTAAGCACATAATGCAACATACAGATGATGTATTATAGAATTGTACAGTTGAAACCTATATCATTTTACTAACCAATGTCACCCTACCAAATTTAATTTAAAAATTAAAAAATAAAATAAATAAAACTCCCAAAAACGGGGAAGCTGGGATGGCTCAGCAGGTTGAGTACCGGTACTAGCTTTGCAGCCCTGGAGCCTGAGGATCGAATCCCAGCCCTGGCCCAGGTGGACCCATATGCTGAACTGGGATGTGCCCCCAGTTCAGTACTTACCGGGGCCCATGCAGGAGGCTTCCAGCCCAGTTCCTGCCCTGCGCAGCTCCATGCTCACCTGTGGAGTGATACTATATGAAAAACGAATGCTGTCAACTATGGAGACTGCTTTGGGCCCTCCCCTTTCTCTCTGTCTCTCACTGTCTGTCTGTCTCTTTGTCAAAAAACAATGAAAATAATTCTTAAAAAACAAACACCACAATTCCAAAAAAAAAAAAAAGCATTCAATTTACCATTCAATCAAACCCCTGGTTTGTATATATGTCATGTCCACAGAAAAAAAGTCAATCCTAAATAAACCACAATAAAAGGAGGTAGCATATTTCTTTACATTGTATAACATATAGCCCTTGAGAAATATTCTTTAGATATGGAGCAAACCATGTTAATAATTTTAAATTAGATGTTTTACCTATAAGGACTAAAGTCTGCACTTTGGCCCATATATTTTAAAAATATTTGATTCCTGGTGATACATGAATATGTTTTGAATTTAAAACTGTATTATCTTGGGGGATGACATTGTATGTGACAGTTTAATTTAGTAAACTAATTTTTAAATAAAGAATGACTCATTTTCACTATGCAGATTGCAGGTAACTATATGTTTATGTAGTCCCATTACCTAAAGTTGTTACTTGAATTCCAGCAGGGCTCAGGACATAGTATCTATTACAATAAATGCTATTATCATAATGGATAGTATGGGTAGAATAGAAACTATCTTTTTAATTAGTATAGTGAAGTCTCTAGGTGAATGAACACTGGCATATAAAGATTAAAACAAGGGGTACAAATACATACATTTAATGATTATATCCTCCAGAAAATGAGAATACCTGATCATGTAGGACATTTTGTAAAAATGTACTGTCCAATTAACTTTTAACATTTTCTTCATATAATCTTTCAAATTAAGTATTAGAACTCACCATAAACACTATTTAAAAATAAAACATAATGATTACAAAATTCAGAGTATGTTAAATTTTTATTCCATTTTCAACTAAAAAATGTTATAAATATAGTATCATCTGTAAAAATATTATGTGGAAAAAAAACAATGGGCTTTGTTTTTTTTTATAGAGAGTAATTCTTTTTTCAATGCATATTTATTTTTATTTTATTTAATTTTTGACAGAAAGAGAGAGAGATACAGAGACAGAGACAGCTAGAGAACTGAACTGTGGGAACTCCCCAGTTCAGCATGTGGGTCTGCCTGGGCCGGAGCCGGGATTCGATCCTCGGTCCCCGGGGCTTCGATCCTCGGTCCCCGGGGCTTCAAAGCTTAACCCGCTGAGCCATCCCGGCTTTCCCTGGGCTTTGTTTTTTAAAAGTGTTTAAAACAGAATTTATTTTAAAGGCAAAGGGCAGCCTAAGAGACTGAAGATGAGAAATTGGTTATGCTGAATTATCAGAGAGAACATAGATCACCTTTGATGAACAGATCCTCCAGCAGACAGAAACGTATTGGGCATGCATATTAGTTACAATACCATAAAGCACGGAGAGACCTCAGTTTGAGTCATAAGGTCTATTAATCAATGACTGTGCAACCTTGTATAAGTTTTCTCTATATATGTCAGTTTCATTATCTCAAAAGGGGGGAGGGGTGATAAGAAAAGTACCTATTTCACTAGATTATTAGGAGGAATAAATGAGACTATAAAATGATTTGGCACAATGTCTGGCTCAATAATTGTGGCTCTCTGCTAACTATTCACATATTTGCATGCACATATAAATAAACCCACATCTGTATACAACTAAACACACACAGAGACAAAATACATTCTATATAAATTACATATATAAGACAGTTGAAGCTTGTCAGAAAGGTGGAAAGAATATTATATTCTACTAGCTAATAATATTAATGATTTTAACTTTAAACAAAAATGGTTCTCGATATTTTAACCTATGTCTATAATTTTGTTAAATTATGATTTTACTTGGAATCAGTATCAACTTATGGTGATATTAAATTTTACACTTAAATTTTAAAATAAAAATTTTAAAACAAAATAGTACTAAGATCATCTTTAATGTTATTTCTGTATTTCCAATTTTCACACTAAAGAACTTGCCACACTTTTCTATAATCTTAACTATAGAACATGCTATAGTTAATATCAGAGGAATGGTATGAACTTTAACAACACAATAAACAAACAAACAAATTCCAAAATATACTTGTGGGTAAGAGATAAAATATGAACTAGAGATATGGACTTCAACTTTCATATTTTGTATCCTATCCATTTCTCCATCAAAGAACTTTGGTTCCACCATGATAAAAACAAAATGGTCATTCTGACCACGAATTTTTTTGTTGGTTTCTTTTTCTAGGGGCTCTCTTAATGATTTAAGTCAAACATGTCTAACCCATGGCCCACTGACCACACACAGTCCAGGACAGCTATGAATGTGTCCCAACACAAGTTTGTAAACTTTCTTAAAAAATTATGATAGCTTATCAGCTATTATTATTGTTAGTATATTGTATGAGTGGCCCAAGACAATTCTTCTTCCAATGTGGCCCTGGGAAGCCAAAAGATTGCATACCCCTGATTTAAATTTTAACAACGGTGGTATTTTTGGATAAAGCAGTTGAGATTACTTCTCTGGTCTACCAGTAGCAAAGATACTACCAATATCAAATAGCTGCAATGGATATTGCAGATTGTCGTCACATAGCAGCACCACTGCTTTAAACATCTTACCCCTAAAGTAAAGTGCTATGTTAATATAGAAAGGTTTTTAGGGAAGTGTCACAAGCTTTGGTCCTTTGATCTTATTCAGTAGTTTTTGGGTTTTTTTTTTTAAGATTTAATTTATTGTTTTTGACAGTGACAGAGAGAGACAGAGAGAGACAGAAAGAAGGGGGAGGGCCCAGAACAGTCTCCATAGTTGTATGTCATCAGTTTTAGACATGATTTCCTCCCATACAGATAGGTGGGGGCTGTGCAGAGTGGGAATTGGGATGGGGGCCTTCCGCATGGGAGGCATGCCCCCCCGAGACAGGGGCCAAACTGGGGGGATGAGAACTGAACTGGGGGCCTCGTACATGAGCAGCACACCCCAGTTCATCATATGGGTCCACAGAGGTTGGGGCTGGGATTTGATCCTCAGTTCCTGGGGATATAAAGCGAGAGCTTAATCTGCTGAGCCATCCTGGCTTCCCCTTATTCTGTATTTTAATTAATTAATTAATTAATTGAGACATTGAAAAGATAAGGAAAAAAATGTTTAGCAATACTTTATATAAGTAGGAACTTCCTGCTTTAGTTGCCCCACAAGCTCCTTAATATCCAGCATTGTGATGTAACTGCTAAACACAGTAGCATACTATAAGGTGACATTTATGTACATGTTAAATCCAGAAAAAAGCACTGGTTGAATGATCATTTACTGTGAGCTATCAAGAGAGACTCCTGTCACTAAGGAAAAACATAAATGCCAGCAATAGGTGATTCGTCAAATAGATTATGGTTCTTCAATTTAGTAAAATTCTATTCTGTATTTTAAAATTATGTTGATAAATATGTATTGACACAGAAATGTATTCATGATATAGCAAATAAAAATTGGTTTTATAACATTATTCACATTTTGTTTCCATTAAGCAAATTAAAACAGAAATAGATACATCTCTCTGTCTCTCTCACTTCTTCTCTCCCTTTACCTTCTCTCTGCTTATACACACAGAATAACAAAAGGTACGGAATAAAAAACATGTATGCTCACAGTGGGTATATCTGAACAATAATGTTATACATTTTGAAACTTTTCTCTCATTTACCCCAAAATTACAATTTTTCAAAAAATATATATTGTTTTTGTAACATTAAAAAGTTAAATGAGTAAACCCTTTTATTAGTTGATGAAAAATTGCATTTTAGTCAAAGTATTTTTCAGTTCTTAAAAATTTTCATATTTTCCTTTACCTGTTCATAACAATATATCACTTAAAATTATAATCAAGGACTGAAAAGCTTCCTTATAAATGAACTCAAAAGTCAAATTTTAAATAAAAAAACTGAAAAACTTTATTGGTAAAATTAGATGAAGAGTCTATCAACATAGTTCTGAGAGCAATGATATAGGGAAGAGAGAAATAAGGTATCAAGAGTGAAATAAGCTATTTACAAAGTACTAATTAGTAATTATAATTATCACCCATCATCTACTCACCTCTTAAGATGGTCCCTAAAGCACAAAAACAACAAAAAAGGAAACTATCAATTAGCGAATTCTCACTATCAGTGAGAATATTTGATTAGTGAACAAATACTGCAATATATAACTACATCAGACTTTTTTCAACAGAAGTTACATATATTCTACAACCTAGTGTGGAAAGGACATATGGGTATTAATGATCACAAAGAGACAGCATCACTAAGAAATAACTAATGCAAGATCTTTGCTTCTATTCCTTCAATACATTTTCTCATTAGTACAATGCTGGAAACAAAGTGTAGCCAGATCCACAATAACCATTAATGAATCTTCTAAAGTTCAACTGAATATACAGATTCATAGAACAACCATAGTCTACCCTGGGCATTAGCCTACTCAGAATGTTTTAAAACAAATACCAACGTTTGTCAACAGGGCAGGTTCAGTTGTTCGTCTTTTTCAGGAGTCCTTGAAGCAGTTCACATAGTGGTTCATGTTGCCATCTGGGAGCTCTCTTTTCTGGCCTCCTGGATCATAGCTTCAGTACAAGATGAGACCCACATCAAGCTGATGAGGGTGTTGCACTGACTTACAGGCCTTATAACTCACCAAGGCTAAGCATCTCTTGTAACAACTCTATTGGGACAGCTTCCAGGATTCCTTCAAGGGACATATCCATTCATAAAAGTTACAACATTTGGGAAAAGCTAAAGATATGGCTTCCTACCAGGTATTTATAGTGTTATTAGTACAAATCAAGTTTATCAATTAGGGGTCATTTTTACCATAAACAACGTTGTCTAGTGATACAGTTGATCAAATTACTGAGGAAACATAATAGAAGGTTAAACTCTAATGCAGAAGGAGAAAAGTTTCATTAATCCTTTAGCACTTGTGAGAGAAGAGAGCAAGAATGACCATTTATTAGTTACTATAAGATTTCAAAAGCCAGCTTTGGAGATAGGGCGAGTTGAAAGTAGGGGGTAGGAATTGAATGAAATTATTCTGTAACCTGAAGAGCAATGTATTTCTATTTAATCCCAATTAAGAGTTGAATAAAAATAGAATCTAGGTATGCCAGGATAGCTCAGCAGTTGAGCGCTTACTTCATAATCTCTAGGTCCAGGGTTAGATTCCCGACTAATGCAAACCCCATATATTAAACTGCAGCAAAACTGGTAATCTCCTAGATGGCTCAGTGGTAAGGTTCTTGCCTCCCATGCAGGAAGCCCTGGTCAGTTCCAGCCTTACACAGACCCACATCCACCTGTGTGGAATGAAACCATGTCACAACTAATGATGTACAACTATGGAGACTGTTCTTAGGCCCTCTTTCCTTCTCTCTCTCTTTCTCACTCACCTCTCAAACAATAAAATAAATCTTAAAAAAAAAAAAAGGAATGAAACAAGCACAGATAAGTGAGGTGCTTTCTTCATTGAAGGCACAGCATGAGCAAAGGCCTGGAGAAGAGAAAGAATATAGTAGATATGGTAGATCTAAAAAAGGTTTAGTACTGCTGAGAGAAACACAAACTACTAAAGTGAGGAAGCAGTGAAAAGGCTTCATCATGAGATGAATGTAACATAGTTACCTATTAACATATGGTATTTAAAATTAATAAATGTTTATACATCTACCCAGTAAAAATAATGCTACAAATGCCTCTTGTCTCCTCCTACTCCTAAAACTTTAACAATAGTATCTACTCAATTTTGGAAAATACAAATAACAAATATGTTTTCTTTTTAAAGATTTATTTTTATTGTTTTTGACAGAGAGAGAGAGGGAGACAGACAGACAGACAGAGAGAAGGGGGAGGGCTCAGAGCAGTCCCCATAGTTGCACGTCATTGGTTTTCTACATAGTTCCATTCCACAGGTGGGCATGGGGCTACGCAGGACAGGAACCGGGCCTGGGGCCTCCCACAAGGATCTCATCCCAGTGAGAACCAAACTGGGAGCAAATCCCAGTTCAGCATATGGGTCTGCATGAGCCAGGGTTGGGTCTTGATCCTTGGCCCTAGGGCTGCAAGACAAGCGCTCAACCCGCAGTCATCCCGGCATTCCCACAAATACACTTTAACCACTACTTTCATTAAATGCTAAGTT
The DNA here is from genome assembly GCA_004027555.1 of Craseonycteris thonglongyai. Lineage (NCBI taxonomy): Eukaryota > Metazoa > Chordata > Mammalia > Chiroptera > Craseonycteridae > Craseonycteris > Craseonycteris thonglongyai. The sequence continues at coordinate 25,541 of PVKE010016311.1, read as the reverse complement.
CATCTTCTTCAGCTTTGCTTTCTATAAATTCCAGGGAATGAGCAAAAACAGATAATCTCCCTATTTTTAAGAAATCCCCACAAGGCTCAGAATTTACAGTGTTTTCTACTGAAGTCTATAATCCACAAAATATTCAAATTTTATTTTGTGACATTCCTATTCTCCACTTCCCACAGCATCTCTGGTTTATCTAACAGTCATCAACACATTCAACTCTGAAGAAAAAGTTCTTATTTTATTACATTATACAGTGATATCTCTATTATTAATTTCCTTTCTTGATATTGGTTTTTCCCACATTTTTTGTTGATTTCAAATGCTCATGACACTACTTCTGAGTTGTTACTGTTAAAAGTAAAAAACAGTCCAGTTCATGGGACAGAGAACAATCACAGGCTAGGAAAACAGAAGCACTTCATAAACTAATAGGTTCTTCTCAACTGATAGCTAGAGCCTTTGATTCATACAGCCTACTGATCCAGCTCTCTCCAATCATTAAGCTGTTCTCTCTCCACCTTTCTCTCTCATCCAGCCTTAACAATGCTGGGAAATACCAGACTATGTGAAGACAGGAAAACCTCATCACAGGGACCTGTGGCTAGAAAGAGGCCCTTCTTGTTGCATGCTTCAGAAAACAGCAAAGCTGTTTCATCTTTCCTCTAGTACTGCTCTGAGCAGGTGAAGCTTATATCTGGTAAATACCGAGGATGAAGTTGGGAGCTATCTAACCCTAAATCTTACTTCTAAAAAATGGCAATGCCTAAATATATTCTCTCTGATGCTGGCTGTGCAACTCCATTTCTATCAGACTCCAGAGCACTGGGAAAGCTCACCTGCATATTGGATTGTGGTGCTTGAAGGACATAAGACAAGCAGGAACCATAATTTTAAGTATCAGGAAGTGGCCATAGTATATAATTTCAGCTCTCAAGTATGTTATAAGAAATACATTAACAAAAAAGCAGTGGGCTATGTATAAGAATGAAGTATTCTGGTTTTTCATACATCAAATACTAAAGGAATAAAGGAAGGGAAGAAGTAAGAAAGGAAGTAAGAACGGGAGGAAAAACTGGCCAATATAAAGCTTCTAATTATTTGTCAGGTATTTATCTCACAGTTATTGCTCCTTGGATTTGACTGTCACTAGGTAAGAGAAGAATGGGGAGTTCACCTATAAGGCTTGATGAGCTCTATGGAAAATGACTAGCAATGGTCAGGGTTGGGGCTTGAGATATTATCTAGTCTCAGAGAAAGACAACTAGCAGCCAAATTAGAGTGTCTAAGAAGTTATGAAGAATGTACATTTGATCCAGGGAAGCAACCAACTTCTATATAATTTTTTTTTTTTTTTTGACAGAGAGAGATACAGATACAGGACAGAGAGTAGTAGGAAGGCCCAGAGCAGTCTCCATAGTTGTACATCATTGGTTTCTCCAAATAGTTTCATTCCACAGGTGGACGTGGGGCTGCACAGGATAGGAACTGGGCCGGGTTCTCACCGCAGTGAGAACCAAACTGGGGGTACTCCCCAGTTCAGCATATAGGTCTGCATGGACCAGGGCCAGATTCGATCCTCAGTCCCCAGGGTTGCAAAGTGAGCACTTAACCCACTGAGCCATCCCAGCTTCCCCAATTTCTAAATAATTTTATATGATAGGAGCAGCAATATGGAAGGGATCTTTCTGTAGTGGTGACACTTGAAGACAAGGGTTAGGAACAGGAAGTTTACTTGAGATCTAACCTATTATAAGACAGAACCACAGGCATAAGAATTCTTTACCTGAACATAAGAGACTGCAGTCTCATCAGATCCCAGGAAAAGGAGGTTTACTAGTAGTAGACAAGTTATCAAGTCTTCAGTCTGAGAAAACAGGGTACCAATGGTGGGAGAAGGCTATACCTTGCTGGCATTAGAGCACTTATGGACTCTTCCTAATCACCTACATACTGGACTAAAATCAGAAAAATTATTCCCTATTAAAGAATGAAAGCATTAATGCCCTGGCTCAGGAATTGGGTTGGGTAGGGTCTTTATGTCAAAGGTCTTAAATTGGTCGATAAGAAAGTAAAAATATTTAAATTAATTTAATTGGTATATTCATAGCTTTTCCAGGATGTGTAAATTGCAGTGGTGCCAAAAGCTGACATTAGAAAGGCCCCTACTGCAATCACCAACATTTTTTTTTTTTTAAATAAGAGAGCCCTTGTTTACACACAGGCAGTGCCACCTAAAATATGCACTAGCACAGGAGTCAGCAAACTAAGCCTGTCATCTGTTTTTGTAAAAATGGTATATTGGAACACAGGCTGGCCCATTCATTTCTGTATTGTTAATGGTTGGTGTCATGCTATAAAAGCAAAGCTGTGTTTGGCTTGTAAAGCATAAAGGTCCTTACAATCTGGCCCTTCACGGAAAAGTGTGTTACCCCTGCTTCAGGGTAATAAAATCTACACGGAATCCTAAGGATCCCCTACTTCCATCCTTAATATTTACTTTATTTTCATTTCTCAAGTAAATTAAAATCTGAATGTTTTTCAAAGGCAAGACTTATACTAAAACAGAGTCAAATGTATAAAGGATCTTCAGAGGAAAGACAAATTCAAAACATTTGTAGAATAACTAAAACTCTGAAGATATCAAAGCAACACTGGTACTCAATCCATCCACAACCTCTAAAAAATTCTAAATGTAATATGTACCTCAAATACCTTTAATAATATGTTATTGTACTCTCTATTAATAATCAAGGTAATCAGTTTCAAAACTTTTTATACCTGAAGCAGAGAGGCTAAGCGAACTGCTTTTCAAACTTGGTGACAGATTCCAAGTTTGCAAATATGTTCTCAGAAATTCTTGTGTTCTCCAAGACAATTTATAAATTTTTCTTTTTTGCTTATACTTTATTTTGTTAATGGGGGGTAGTAGTTATACCTATATAATAGACATAAGAAACTGAATTAACACCTGCCTTATATTGATATATGTTTATAAAACTGAAAGAAACAAAGAAACAAAGACTCATGGACACAGTCAATAGTTTGTGGGGGAGTAGGGAGAAGGCATCAAACATAAGGTGATGGAAAGAGAACCGACTCTGGGTGGTGAGCACATAATGCAATACACAGACAATGCAATGTAGAATTGTACACCTGGAACCTATAATTTTTACCAACCAATGTCACCCCAATAAATTTAAGAATTAATAAAAAAATTATAAAACAAAATAACACTTCAAAACTGAATAAAAAAAGAAAATTTCTAGAAAAGAGCCAGCAACATTTTTTTCTCTAGAGTTGTATATATAATACTAAAATTTGAGAATTCCCTATCAGAGTATGTCAGTGGTGGAAAGAAAAATGATATCCAAACAATCATAATAACATAATTAAAAGTCAGAAGTAACTTTATGATTCAAATACCATTATGAAAATACCGTGAGCCAAAGTTCAAGCTAGACATTCATTTGCCTGTTAAAGTAATAAAAAAATCTGCAAAACATTGTATATGTGAAGTTGAACACAAACTTTAGCAAAAATTTATTACTCTGAGCTTATAGAATACACACAGTTAAGTGTTAAATGTGTCAATTACAATATCATACACAATTATATACATTTTGAAAGCATGTTAAGGGACTTAGATTTTCTATGATCAATTTAAGCTCTATGAAGTGTAGTGTAGAAAGTATGCAAATTTTGAATAAATATTATTTTCAGAGTCAAAAACACCATGTAGTGTTTTACTTTTTACAGATTAAGATTCCAGAATATGTCAACTTTTAGCATCTTACAGTTTTTCTCTTACCAAAAAAAGCTAAAATATTATATATGTCTGCATATACATAGTACTTATTACATCCATTCATTTCAATTTTAAGATCACCAACAGAAAAAAAATTTATAGAACAATTTTATGGTAATTCTGATATCAATCTAATATGCAAAAAAGCTGGAAAAATATGTCAAGTCAATATAACAAAATGTTAATATCCATACTATATAATATTGTTACATATTCATAAATAAAAAGTAATCCCTCAATAAATGAAAAGAGCAAAATCAATATGATGAATACTTTTTAAAACAAAAGGAAGTATCAATGGTAACAAATACATGAAAAATATTCAACATCCTGAGGACAAAAACAAATAAAAATCAAAGTTTTTAAAGAGGAGAAAATTCAAAGCTTTCATTGGTACCCTAAGACATTCTGATATACTGCCAGATGGGATCTATAAATCAGTTTCATCTTTCCTAAAAAGTAAATTGACAATGTGCATTAATAGCTTTAAAAATCTTCCCTGACTTTGATTAGGAATTTTATTTATTTATTTTTTTAAAGATTGATTTCTTATTTTTATTGTTTTTGACAGAGAGAGAGAGCGAGAGAGAGAGAGAGAGATACAGAGAGAGAGAGAAGGGGGAGGGTCCAGAACAGTCCCCACAGTCGCACATCACTGGTTCCTCCACAGTTTCATCCCACAGGTGGGTGCCAGGCTGCACAGGGCAGGAACTGGGCCGGGGGTCACACCCTGGCGAGAACCGAACTGGGGGCACTCCCCAGCCCAGCACATGGGTCCTAATGGGCCGGGACCGGGACTTGATCCTCAGTCCCAGAAGCCGTGAAGTGAGTGCTTAACTCACTGAGCCATCCGGGCCTCCCCAGGAATTTTATTTTTAAGAATTCTAATCTTTGGAAATTCAGACGTTGACAAAGTGTTATACAAAAAAAAAATATTCACTGCTGTAGAATTATAATGAAATATTAGCAACAATCTAAGGTCTAACATTAAGGAAATGGCTAAGTAAATTATGGTGTACAGACATAAAGAAATATATCACTTAAAAGTTTTGAATGCTATGAATATGAGTATATATAAGATATATTTCCCCTTTTCTTTGAGTAAGACATACCAGCTACATAATATGATCTCAATTATGAAAGACGAGAGGATAGAGAAAAGACAAAAGAAACATGCCCAGGTTTTAACAGTGGGTCTTTTTAATTTTATGTGTTTCCTAGGTTTTCCAGTGTAAGCATGAAGTAGACCTACAAACAGAAGAGAAATATAAAAAGAAAAAAAAAACTGCTACTGTGCACACTGATCATTTAAATACTATTATCAGCTATTTATAATTATAATTATCTTAGTTCAGATTACATCTCTAATAGGCAAGAAGAGGTGCTTATGATAAAGGAAGTCGTTTTGCAAAGAAATAATGTTCTAAATAAAAATTTTATGGGATTTTGTAAGTATATTCAAAATAGAAAACTAGTAGAAATCATTTATATTTGACTTTTAAACATCTTGAGAAAATTAAACCTCAAAATCTTTTCAAAGACTGAATTGCCCAGAGATTTAAACAACTTTTTTGCAATGGAGAAGAAAAAGTATAAAACACAAAAAATAAAAGTGAAATAAAAAGTATCAGCATCAGAAATTAGACCTATCTGACCTTTTTAATAATCTTGGTAGAAACATACATAAAGCCTCTTTGGCTAGCTAATGAATAGAGAGAGAGAAATGGCAAGGTAATAGGACAGTGGAACCATATATAAATTTATAAAGGGTAGTAAAAAAATGGTGCATTTGATTTATCTAAGATCATTTAGGGAAATAACAAAAATATACTTACAGAAGAAATAATTATCCACTTTTAGTCATTACAAGAAAAAGAAAATTGGAAATAACGGTTTTTTCATTTTCTTTTCTGAAGTCTTTGGTTTAACACTATAACAAAATACTGGGCATTATTAAGTAGGACACTACAATAAATTAAATGTCTTTTATTTCAAAAATTTCAGTAAATTTTCAAATATTTGAAAGAAGTACTTGTCTCAGTCAGGTTCTAAAATAATCAGTTTGCAAATATCTGCAACATAAAAGCAGACTGGTGCAATTAACCCTCACTACTGTGGAAATTTTGAAAACATAAAGTGAAAATTATCAAGTACAGATATCACCTAAATGAACAACAAAAATTGGTTTTATATCAATCATATAATAAAAGGTTTATAAAGTCTGAATCTCCAATGGGACATTTTGAAGGCATGGCTCCCTACATTTGAAGCCTCCAAATATATGAAAGCATCTCTTACCTGTTAACAAGAACCAACATTCCTCCTGACCATGTGCTAGAGAAATACTTTAAAGAATTGGAAGAATTTCTTTTGATTATTTCTTAGTTAAAAAGTAATTATAAATGTATTTAAATTCAGGCTATTAAAAACATTTCATTACACTATTATATTTGCATAGCTCACTTAATATTAATTAAATTTCTACCAGCCTGCTATTTAAGGTAAATCTGCTTTACTGTATCCAGTCTCAAGAATATAGTGATAGATTTAACATGATGACTATAATTGATAACACTTTATTGCATAATTGAAATTTGTTGAGAGAGAAGAAATTAAATGCTCTCAACAACAAGAAAAGGTAAATATGTGAGGTGATTGATGTGTTCATTAACTCAATGGAGGAAACAATCTCATAATACATCATCAGGCTATAAACTTAAATCTTAAAAACTTAAAAGAAATAATGTTCTAAATAAAAATTTTATGGGATTTTGTAAGTATATTCAAAATAGAAAACTAGTAGAATTACAATTTTATTTGTCAATTGTACCGCAATAAAGAATGAAAAAAATGTACAGTGATGACAATAGGGCAGAAGAGTTACTTTTTGTGCACTCCATTACTAAATGTGTAAATGCTGTAGCTTATTGTATATGTGGAAAGCAAATGGCAAACTATATTTTTCTTCAATTCCAAGAAACAGCTTTCATGCATGTGCAAATTTTTTCATATTAAAAAAGCTACTGACAACTCTTCAGTTAAATATGCATTCACAAGTTATGTTAAGATAAACATATGCAAACTACAAAAACAGGTATGTACATAAATTTTTATACAAGCAAATAAAACCACAATGAAGAATTTATAAAAAGTTCTGGCCAGAGTTCTTCATCCAGAACTCTTCCTTCTGTTGTTGGGTCTAAAACATTAGCAACATAAAAAAGTACATATACAGGAGACTATATACTGTAAAATTATATATACTAAGTTTTACCATCCATCCATCCATCCAAATATTCTTCATGAAACACTTTTGTGTTTCAGTGGCTAAATTACAAATTGAAATAGCCAGAAGTTCCAACCAGGCTCCTATAAGACTACTATGTTCTTCTGGAATTCCATGCTTTAACAAACACTCACAGAAGAATTCTGTTTGAAAGTTTTTAAACTAGTAACTCACATATATTTTTTGCCTAACAGACTTTCTTTGAGCAAATCTTTTAAAGTCAGACAGAAATAATGAAATCTACTTTAGGAAAACATCAAGCACTGTGTCTATCCAATATAGAAGTTAGAAGTAAATGGAAAAGTATATGGAGAGACAGAACCAAACTGTGATTATACCTTGCACATTTTTTAAATGAAGTGATAAACAAAAGATAAAGGATAGTAGAGAATATTTAGTAGTAAATAAGTAAGAACCTCTGAAAACCTGTTAGTAAGCATGTGCAAAGCAAGGAAAATAAAAGTAATATGAAAATTCAAAATAACTATTCATACTTGTATACTGGAACATGTTAAACCACCCATGGTTAAAACTAGCTTCTTAATGAACTAAAATATATGACAAAAAAATCTACAGAACAAAACGTATACAAACATAAAGGTTGGCATTATGGAGGTAAGATTGGTTTGAACTGTGACTCTTCCACTTACTAGCTAAGGGACAGTGAAAAATTAGGTCTTGGTTTCATTATCTGGGAAGTATAGACACTGTTTAATCTGTAGGGTTATATGTGAGTACACAAGAAAGCATGTCAAAAAATAAGTTCACGACACTGTTAAATGACATATAAGAGTTCAATGGCACAAAAAATGTAATAATACATATCATAGAAAAAAACAAACAAACAAAAAAACTAAAAGGAAAAATGTTGGTCCAAACTCTGAGAGGTAAAGAGATAGGGAGGTAAGAGTTAACTCCTTCCTCCCTTAAAACAGCACCCTAAGAACAATATGCATTATGAACTATAAGTATTTAAAAGTATAGGGTGAAGAACGTCACTGTTGATATACTGTCTTTGGGAATAAACCATTGAATCACATCAAAAACTTTAATATCTGTTCTTTATAATCAATAAATCTGAACTACATTACTTTAGATTACACTAGTACACAAAACAAACAAATTAAAACAACAAAATAATGAAAATAAAGCAACAACAGTAACTCAAAAAGAGTTCTTTAGAATCTATCTTTTTGTTAAGTACAGGAATTTTTTGGATATTCTCTTTATGCTGCTGCTAATATCTGGAATCTTAGATTCAAGGAGGAAGCTTAAGTAATGATGGTACTGCAAATGCATGAGACTAAGTTACAAACCCTAAAGAATATGATGCATACACACACACACACACACACACACACACACACTTAGTATATTAAATTTAAACTTGGAAAAACAGATTCCAGTAATATAGTATGGGATTCTAAGAATTATAATGTTACCACTAAGTGGTAACAAGATCTTCATACTGTTCATCACCATGACTTTTAAATGTAGAAATTAGTAAAAAAAAAAAGGATATTCTAATGGTGACTGTAAAGCAAAAATAAAAACAAACAAAAATACTTTTAAAGAACTTTGAAGTCACTGAAGAAATCACAACAGAAATCAGAAAATTTTTGTATCAAAACTTGTGGGATACAGCTAAAGCAATAGTGGATTTTTAATGGCCTTTAAATACTTAAACATTGAAAAAAATGCTGGGGACGCTGGGATGGCTCAGTGGGTTAAGTGCTCACTTTGCAGCCCTGGGGACCGAGGATCGAATCCTGGCCCCGGCCCGTGTGGACCCATATGCTGAACTGGGGAGTTCCCCCAGTTCAGTTCTCACCGGGGTGAGACCCCAGCCCAGTTCTTGCCCTGTGCAGCCCCGCCCACATGTGGAATGAAACTATGTGGAAAAACCAATGATGTGCAACTATGGAGATTGTTCTGGGCCCTCCCTCTTCTCTCTGTCACTGTCTCTGTATCCCTCTCTCTCTCTCTGTCAAAAACAATAAAAATAAATCTTAAAAAAAAAAAAAGAAAAGAATGCTGAAAATTAATGAGAAAGCCATCTAAATTAAAGTTTTAAAAGTCAGCAGAACATATAATGAAAGATACAAAATAAAAAGTAGAAGAAAATAAAGATAGTAATAGAAATAAATTAAATAGAAAATAAGCACCAATATTAAATATCAGTAGTATTGAAAAGATGAAAAAATGATAATGCCATTACAGTTAATCACAAACAAGTAAAGCATAAATAAAATATATGAAAAAAGAATCTAACAAATAATACATATATTAAACAGAAAGAGAATACTAGGAACAACTGTCAATAAATACGAAAGCATAGCTGACATAGAATTCCTAGGAAAATCTAACATACTATATAAAGAATAAACTAAGACCCTAAATATTCTTTAACTACTAAAGTAATTATACTAAAGTTAAAAACCTCACAATAAAACAACAGCTCTGATAGATTACAAGTATATTTCATTATACATTAAAGAAACAAATTACTATCTTATAAAAACACTTACAGAAAATAGAAAAAAAAAAAGGTAAACTCTTCAACTACTTTTACAAAAAAGGACAACGACAGAACAATCTCACTTTATGAATATAGATGCCAATGCCCAAATCAAACATTTTAAAATTTAATCCAGTGACATATAAAAAAAATATGACAACACAACCAAGTTGGGTTTATAATAGAAATGCCAAGTTGGTTTAATTTAAAAAATTGCTTAAATGTAATTTAATATTTGTATTACCAGATTAAAGGAGAAAAATCATATAATCATTTCAATAAATGCATTTAATATAATTCATTATTTGCATGTGATAACTTTCAATACTAGGAACAGAAGAGGATGTTAAAAATATAAAATAGGTATCCACGAGGAAAAATGTTGTACTTGAAGGTAACATGTGGAAAGTATTCCTTTTAAGATCAGCAAAACTACAAAGATGTCCATTACCATCAGCACTGGAGATTCTAGCTCCCATTTAAGGTATAATGTTTGGAAAGAAAAAAAACACCAAAAGTTTTATTTTTGTTGAGAATGATTATCTATTTAAAAATACTCTAAACATGTACAAACAAGTTATTAGAATAAAATAGTGTTTAGTAAGCTTTCTGGATAAATAATAAATATACAAAAGATCAGTGCATTTCTATACAAATATAAGATACAGATAAGGTATTTTAAAGTACCAAAACTATACAGAAAAAAATAAATATATAGAAAAATTTCAAAATTTTGTGAGACATTGAAGAAGAGTGAAATATAAGAAGTATCCCATAGTCTTAGACATAAAGATTCATTATAATAATGAAGTCAATTCTAATCAAGATCCTCATGAGGTTTCTTATAGACTATGACAAACTGATTATAATATTTCCATAGAATAACTATATGACAAGACTTACAATACCAACTACAATACCAAGACTTATTTAAAAAAAGTAATAATTAAGGCAAGGGTTACCAATGGAACACAATAGTGAATCCAGAATGGACTCATACATATATTAAAACACAATATAAGAATGATTGGGCATTGAAAATCAGTAGTGAAGGATAACCTACCTATTCAATAAACAATGCTGAGACCCTTAACCAGAAGAAAAAATCAGATCCTCTTCTCAAATTTTACACATAAATCAAATTCAGGTGGAATTTAGTATAAAGGCCTATGAAGAACAATTATTTAAAAAATCATAAAGAAGATAGAGAATTTATTAAACATGACAAAAAAAGAAGAATGTCTGTTTATCAAAATACCATAAAAGACAAATCACAAACTGAAAGAAGGTATTGCAATACATATAACCAAAAGAGTATTAGTATCCAGACTTATAAAGAATTCCTAAGGTGTCAAAATGGAAATCACAAATGTACCATATACACATTACAATATATTTAACCTCATTAGAGATTTGAGAAATGCAAATTAAAATTATAAGATGCCATTTCACTCCTACCAGATGTCAAAACTTTAGGAAAAAAGGGTATGTATATGGGAAGGGGAAATACCAAGGGTATACGTATAGACTGTGATCCTATAATTGTATATAAACATACCTTAGAGTACCGGTAGTGCTTCTCTTACTGGCTATTTTGAATCAATGATATTTTTTTAAATTTCCAATATGTCATAGATCAACACTTATGCAAACTACAATAAAAATAAATTAGTAGATAACTCATTTGTTCAGGTACTGCAGCTAGGAAACTTTCTTAATATTTTCAACATTTTTATTTATTTCATCACAGACCAGTTGACAGTTTGCGTATCAGTACGGGTCTATGGACCATATTTTAAATATCATTGTGTTAGAGCAGTCCTATCTAAGAAATTTTTCTGTGATAATAGAAATGTTATATATCTGTGAACAAAAGACTGAAATCAAAGTGTATTTTCTGACCACAATGGAATGAAATTAGAAACCAATATCAGAAAATTTGGAAAATTCACAAATATATGGAAATTAAACAACATACTTCTAAACAACCAATACTGCAAAAAAAAATCACAAAAAATATTGGAAAATACATTAAAACAAATGAAAATGAAAACCCAACATATGAAAACTTATATTATGTATTGAAAGCAGTGCTAAGAGGGAAATATTTCAAATCAATTAACATGATTGCCCACCTTAAGAACTCAGAAAAAGAGCCAACTCAAACCAAAGTAAGAAGAAAATAATAAAGATCAGAACAGAGGTAAATAAAGAATAGAAAAAAAGAAAAAAAAAATCAACTAATCCAAAAGTTGATCCCATGAAAAGTCAACAAAATTGACTAACTTTTAGCTAGACTGACCAAGTAAAAAGGAAGAAAGTAAAGTTACTAAAATCAGAAAAGCAGAGACATTATTACTGACTTTATATAAATAAAAATGATTATAAAACAATAAATATTATGAGCAATTATATGCCAATATATTAGATAACCTAGATGAAATGAATAAATTCCTAGAGACACATAAAATATCAGAACTGAATAGAAAATCTGACCACATTCATAAGAAGTAAAAGGATTAAATAAAAAATGTCTACCGGTAATATAAAAGTCCAGGACCAGATGGTTTTACCAGTGATTGCACCAAATGTTTCAGGAAAAAACAAACAAACAAAAAAACAGTCCTTCTGAAGTTCTTCCAAAAATTAGAAAAAAAACCCCACAAAACAAAAAACACTCTCTAATTCATTTCTATGAGACCATTATACCCTGATACCAAAGATAAATAAAGAAGTCACAAGAAAACTACAGACCAATATCTCTTATGAAATGCAAATGCAACAACCATCAACAAAATACTAGAAAATCAAATCCAGCATTTAAATGGTTTATATATAATAGCAGTAGGATTTATCTTAGGACTGAATGGTTGGTTCAACATGCAAAAATTAATTAATGTAATGCACCATATTAACAGAACAAAGGAAAAACCATATGATCATCTCAATAGATGCAAAAAGCACATAATAAAATCCAACACTCATGACAAAAGTAAAAAAACACTCAACAAACTAGGAATAAAAGAAAAATTATTTCAGTATGAAAGTGCATCTAAGAAAAACCCAGAGCTAAGATCATACTTATGGTGAGACAGTGAAAGCTTTCCTCCTAAGAACAGGAACAAGAAAAGAGTCTCTGATCATGCCTCTTCTATTCAACATGATATCAGAAGTTCTAGCTAGGGCAATTAGGTAAGAAAAAGAAATAAAAGGCATCCATACTAGAAGGGAAGGTATTTAACTCTATTTGCAGATAACATGGTTTTATTTATATAAAACCTTGAAGAATCCATTAAAAATTATTAGAGATAATTTCTTTAGCAAGAGCAATATACAAAAAGCAGTGCATTTGTAAACACTAGCAATAAACAAACAGAGAAAATGAAAAATAAGCAATTCCATTTACAATAGCTTAAAAAAAATACTTAGGAATAAATTTAACTAAGAAGTTCAACAGAACTTGCATAGTAAAGCTTACAAAACACTGTTTAAAAAAATTAAAGAAGACCTATTTAAATGGAAAGACATCCCATGTTCATGGATTGGAAAGTTAATATTAAGACAGCAATAACCTACACATTCAATGCAATCTCTAGAAAAATTCCAACAGCTTTTTTTATTTTTTTGCAGAAAAAATTGATCCTGAACAGCTAAAATAATCTTAGAAATCTTTAGAGATTTGGGGATGAAAGGATGGCTCAGTGGGTTGAGAGCTTGCTTTGCAGCCCCAGGGTCCCAGGATTGAATCCCGACCCCAGCCCATGCAGACCTATATGCTGAACTGGGGTGTGCCCCCAATTCAGTTCCTGCCAGGGCCCATGTAGGAGGCTCCCGGCCTGGTTCCTGCCCTGCGCAGCCCCGTGTCCACCTGTGGAATGAAACTATATAAAAAACTACTGATGTACAACTATGGAGACTGCTCTGGGACCTTACCCTTCTCTCTGTCTCTCTCTCTGTCAAAAACAAATAAACAAACTCGAAACAAACAAAAACCAATAAAATAAATCTTAAAAAAATAAGTTGGACGGTTCATTTTCTGATTCCAAAACTTAGAACAAAGCTACAATCCTCAAAACAATGTGACACTGACATAAGAAGAGACATATAAATCAGTGAAATAGAACTGAAGAGTTCGAAATATACACAAGTCATACAATTATGGTCAAGTTAATTTTTGACAAAGGTGCCAAGAACATACAATGAAAAAAAGAATTGTCTCCTCAATAAATGGTATTGCAAAAGTGCATACACAAAAGAATGTGGGCCCTTACCTTGCACCATATACAAAAGTTAGCTCAAAATGGATCAAAGGCATATATTTGCATGCAAGAGCTTAAAATATATAACTCCTAGGAGAAAACAGAAGTATGATGATAGACTGATAAATGTTGCCTTCAAGTAAATAGAAAATGAATGGGAAAAAATATTTTTAATGAAATAGAAAAAAAATATACTTATATCATTTATTTTCAAAGCTGCATATTATTTTTCTATAAAATCACCACATGCACAATACACTTCTGCCAACACTGCAATAGTTTTTGAAATCCGTCCTTAAAAATCTGGTGTTTTGTTTTTGAAACCACTTCCTCACTGTAGACTTCACCTCTTCATCACAGGTGAACCACCTTGCCCAGAGTACTATACTCACATCAACATACTGATCACCATAAACGGCTTACATTCATCTGTGAATTTCAATTGGAGGAACATTTTTTGCTGCTGAGAATTTAGTAACAGCATGCTGTTTGAACTGAATGTCAGAACATTCTTCCATTTCAATGTGCAATGAGTGAAAAATGTAAGCACCTGTGTATGCAAGGTCAAGAATGATGGAAGGGAGATACCATGTGACTACACAGAACCAGTTATATCCAGGTAAATCTAATGTAACAAAAAAGTATTAGAGTGGAGCGAAAATTTATCAGCCTGCTCTTGTAAATTTACTATAAATCTTTGTGACCTTGGATTAAGGCACTCGTTTCTTAAACAAGACACTTAAAGTTCAAGTAACAACAACAACAACAACAGATAGATAAATTAACTGCTGGAATGGAGGCGAAGGTTCTCACCTTCTATGTGGGAGGCCCCCAGTTTGGTTCTGGTCCTACACAGCCCCACATCCATTTGTGTGGAATGAAACCATGTCACAACTAATGATGTATAACTATAGAGACTGCTCTGGGCCCTCCCATTTCTCTCTCTCTTTCTCTCTCCCCACTTCAACTCCCCTCAAAAATTAAAGAGAGGAAAGAGAATATACAGAATGAAAGTATTTGCATTTATATGCTCTAGTGTCCAAAATATATTTGAAAACTCTCACAATCAACAATAAAAACAATAAAAAGACAAATGACTCATTTTTTATTTCTCCAAAGATGTATATACAGCCATTAGCACATGAAAAGATGTTGAACCTCATCTGACATCAGGGAAATCGAATCAAAATCTAATGAGACACTTCTTCACACCAACTAGGATGGCTATAATAAAGAAGACACATAATGTGTTGGCAAGGATATATAGAAACTGGAACCATCTTATAGTACTGATGGGAATGTAAAATGATATACCACTTTGAGAAATAGTCTAGCAGTTCCCCAAATATTAAGCATAGAATTACCATGACCCATCAATTCCACTTCAAGGTTTATACTTATGAGTATTGTAAACATATGCTTGCATAGAGTCTTGCACACAAATGTTACAGCAGGATTATCCATAATAACTAAGTGAAAGCAATCCAAAATGCATAACAATGAATGGCTAAACAAACTGTGGTATAACCATAAATGAAAAAATTAGTTAACCATAAAAAGGACTGATGTATTAATACACAATACCACGTTGATGAAACATGCTAAGTGAAAGAAGACATACAAAAAAGGCCACATATTCTGATTCCATTTATATGAAATGTCTAGATTAAGCATATCTATAGAGACAGAAAAGTTAGAGGTTGCCAGGGAATGGGACAGGGGTAAATTTGTAAATGACTACTAATAGGTTTCATTATAGAAGGACAGAATTATTCTGGAATTAGATCGTGGTAATGGTTCCACAACACTGTTTGTATACCCCAAACCATGGAATTGTACATACTTTAAAATGGTTAAAATGATGAAGTTTATATTATGTGACTTATCTTCCTCCACTCCCCCCCCCAAAATAAACCCCCAGCCAATCAATGAAAGGTAAATGCTCAACAAAATTCTTTTTCCTCTTTATTCTTTTGTCCAAAAGATATGGCTATACACCTCACTAGCCTGAAAATACAGTTGGAATGTAAAACCATAGCACAATGATTGTTTTATGGCTAATATCTACCCAAAACTTTCCAGAAATTTCTAGTACTATCCAAATTCTTCCTTTTCCATGGGAAGTCTCACTCCTCTCCATCTTCCAACTCTAAACCAGCCCACTGATCTTCATTCTTGAATTTAGTCTTCCTTAAGGAAAACTTTCCTATAATGCCCCAAAGTAGGTTTGGATATTCCTTTTCTCGGTTCTCATTTCCTTGTGCCCCACTCTACCAAATTATCTGCCAGGTTATGTTGTTGATTCTCGATATATAGTAGGATATAGTGTATATCTTATGTTAAAAATTATTCAAGGGCAGAGATTATGCCTTATTCATCTTTGTAATTAAGGAACCTAATAAATAGTAAGCACTCAATAAGTCCCTTCTTATATAAATGAGTTAAAGAAGAAAAGAAGGCCTATCAGGAGCCACAACCAGGTAATATTTATTGAGTCCTACTGAGACCTTCTTATGAACCAGGGACTGTGCCAATAGCTTTGAATGCATTCTCTCTCTGAATCTTCCTAAAAACACTGAGAGATAGGTATAATTAATATCCTCCTTTTGGTGAATAAGTAAAATGAGGTATAGAAAACTCAGTATTTCGGGATTTGAACTTAAATTCTGATCTTCAAAATTCATCCTCCTCCTTCTCACTTTATACGTCAAAGGGAAAAGATAAATTAGTATGAGGATTGTTTCAAGAGGCATATTTAGATATTTAAGTTCGGAGTTATCTATGGTATTTTAGTAGAGGCTGCCTTGTCAGGCTATCTAAAATAAAAAAAACCACATGTATAAGATCTTGCAAACAATGGTTTCTCTAGTGCTGCTGCATTTGTACTTCAGTCCTTAGTATTTGCTGTTCTCTTAGTCTACTAAGCCCTCACCATCTTATCCATACAGAGAAGTCTAATTCATACTTAAAACATTGCTAGAGCATCACTTTGGACTTGAGGTTTTTCTACCAAAGGAGATATTCTCATTATAAGGGACTTCATTTATCACAATTGATTCATTAACATAAATTTCTAGGCAATATTATATATATTTACATGTCTATCTTCCCTATTCACTGACTTTTTTCAAAGGCAGAGTGTCCTTTTCTTTCTCATCTTTGTACCCCTGGAGCTGTGTAGCACACAGGCACATACATATCAATGTGTTAAGTGAAAATACTGGCTACCTGCCCATAATCCTGGCAAGGAGGATGTCATAAACATCCAGACCTGCCACTGCCCATGTTCCTTCATTTTTAAAACTTCCCTTTTCTCCACACAAAATATACTCCATTCCTTTTGGTTGCAGAGCTCTTACTTTAATTAGGTCTATTTGACTTTTGCAAAGCTCATGGTCTTAATGACTACAACATATCTAGGACATGTACCTATTACAGCTTAGGCTAGATTTGACAGTACAAATAAAAACAAAGCAAGCACTTTATAATCTTGGTGGTAAAAGACACCAAAAGTAAAGAGATAACTACCTTATATGATGATAAAAGATAAACATGTGTGCCATTACCTAAGAAGTAAATTAATTCTGCTTGAGTCCGGTTAGGATAATTTGACATCTGCACTGGGACTTGTACTAAAACAATGTTTGGTCTGGTGGGGCAAGGGAGAGGAATGAGTAAGGCAAGAGGCATTGTACAGAAGACAGCATATGTATAAAGGCAAGGAGACCTAAGAAGCGCAACACAATCTTGAAAGAGCAAGTATTTTGCTGACTGTCACAGAAGAAAAAAGGGGAAAAGTAATGGAAGATGAGATGAAGGTCTAAGTTGAAGCAAAATAGTAAAGATAAAGAATGTATGTGCCAGACTTGAAATTAAGATCTTATATAAGCTGAGATGCAAGGACACCCCTGAAGATTTTTAATCAGGATAGTGATGTAATTAAATTTATATTTGGGAACAACTAACCAGCAAAAGACAGAATATAGAATTAGAGGAAAGAAAGCCAGAGGTAGATTAATTAGTCAAGGACACTACTAATATCACTGTTATCACAGTCTAGCCAAAATATGAGCTAAGGAAGCACAAATAAGCATTACATGAAGGTAGAGTTGAAGTTACTTAGGGGTTAGAAAGGAGACAAATTCTATAGGATTTGGTGACTTGCTGACTATGGTGGTAAGGGAAGGTGTGGTAGAGGTTGTGATATACCTAACCTGGGGAACTGGGGTGAACAGAGATGACACTATCCAAAAGAGTAAATATAAGCATAAGATAGGTTCGTGGGACTTGTTAATGAGTTTAATTTTTAATATATAAATGCTGACTGTGAAGGACTTCTGGGATATACTGTTCAAGACTCAGTCAGTCTAGTACCAAATTATATGTTGCCCAAACAATTTAATGTATTTATGTAGAATGCTCAGCCAGTAAAAACTTTTTAAAGATCTTGTACTTTAATTCCTTTACAACATCACTAGCATATAGAAAGTCTTCATTAAAACAACAATAAACCATTGGTAAACTGATTTTACTTGTACGGATTTTGATTGTGTACATAAATTAAGATACAATTTTATTTTCTATTCTAGAATTGAGAAGCAAAAGTCTTCAAAATTTCTAGACTGCTATGTACAAAGAATCCTAATATACTTAATAGCATGAAGGCAAAAGTGAAAGAAGAGAAATGACATCTCTTTACGTTTACTAATAGCAGAGGAAGCATTGGTGGTTCAGTGGTAGAATTTTCCTTTCCCATTTACTAGTAGCTAGAGGATATTTTTACCTCTCTTAGTCTATCTGCTTTTTATCCTGAAATAATTAGTCTCCAGGCCATGTGAGAAAGTGACCCCTCCAAGTTCAATTTTTTACTCAATTTTCTTATGACTATAAGAACTATGGTGTTAGATATTGACTCGGCCACATTATGTATGTATGACCCTGAGCAAGTTACAAAAGTGGACTCAGTTTAAATCTGCAGAAAAGAAAAACAAGACCTATTTTACAAATAAAAGTTAAATGCTCTATATACTAGTATCTATAACTATGCTTAGTATCTATAATATGCAGGCAAGTTAATATCTTCCCTTCATGAGTTAATGAGTGGAGAGAAGAATCTACAGTGTTTTTGTTTTAATATTGTTTTAACATAAAGACTTCAGATATTGTATTTTAAAGTCATCTTCAAAGTTAATAAAGCATAGTGGTTAAGAAGTCAAGTAGTGATGTTACACCTAGCTTAAAATTTACTTGTTATGTGACCCTGGTTGAGTTACTTCACTTAAATATGTATTCCTATCTATAAAACGGGAATAAAAATTGTTACTTTGAAGATGACTGTGGATTAAATGACACATACACATAAAGTATGTAGTGTTGATTATATATCAGTTAGTATGCTAATTAAATGCCAGCTATTATTATAACCATTATAATTCCTTTTGTCAAATACAAAAACTCATAATTCTTATTGCAGAGATAAAACTGTGTGTGTAAGCACACGCACACATGAGCACATATATGTGTATGCCCTTAAGGGACATATAAGGAAGAAGTCAAAGGGAACCAAGAGATTAAATTCAATACACTGAAAAACATATCATAAAAGGTAGTATATTTTCATAAAAAAACAAATGAATTTTTAGTCAGAAGTAAAAGGCAGTAGGAAAGGCAACAGCTACATTTTAATCTTTGAAGAGTATCTGAACTGTAATTTTTATGTAAATTTGGATGATCAGAGACATGAAAAAAATTTATAAGTATTTTCATGTATTTTTCCAGCAATATGGACCTTAGGAATAACAGATTTTATATATTTACTAAATTTTAATTTGCTTTTAAGAAATATACAGATGGATATTAATAGGTCTTTTTATTTTACCAATGAATAATATAACAACAGCACAATATTTTTCTCCAAACAGAAATGATATTTCTGACTTACCCACAGATCACCTTATAATTATTTTTTTCCTCTTAGCAGTAAAGATTCTTCACTGAGCAATTTATATCATTTTACCTAGTCACCCTCAACCTCCATAAGTTTGATGAGAAAGCTGACTAAAATATATGGTATAATACTTGCCTAGGGAATTTCTTCTGCATTTAAACAAGATGTCCTCAGAGTACTGGACTCATAACCTGTCTCTCAGTACCATGCTATAAAAGTCTTTATGTTCTAATACTAAATAGTTCAGCTAAATGGGCACACTAGCTATTAATCCAGATTCAGTAATTTGAAATGAAAGAGTGGCATGTCCCTCTTAGTCTAAAGTTTAACTTTGAATTTACCTATGAAGAAAACAAGCAAAAATAAAGATCATAATAAGACTTGGAAGGAAATGTTTGGTTAAATTTTATATACTATTTTCAAGCAGTCTTTAAACTGTTTTAGCAGCATTAATTTACATACCTACTACTACTTAATATGTACATTATAAACAAGGCAAATTCAATCAGATAGATGACTCTTCTTGGAGATAGTTCATACCATTATGTACATTTGGAGTGAAGCTGCACATATTTTAAAATAATTTCATAAGTCATTCTTTTCCAAAATTTACACGGAACCCAATCTCAATTATCCTGAATGAGCAGTGCTTTCAACTAGCTATCATTGCAATTTCCAGTCTGATGTCTATTAAACACTCTGAGTAACTGTGATACATTTTTAGAGCAAATAAGTATATTTTACTAAGAGTAGAAATATGTTAAATTTATCCTAACTTCCAGATCATGTACTCAGAGACCCAGGATCTAAAATGTTTATTTCTCATAACTTATTTCTTTTAAATAAAATAGTCAACACAGCAAAATAACTGCATTTCTGTATGATCCTAGTGCTCATTAACATTAATGGCACTGAGCTGATATTTAGTAAGCAGGAAACACATGGTAAGTCAAGTATTAAAAACCTTTTTCCCAGGCCAAGGACAGAACTGGTACAATACATAATGCTCTAGAGCAGTGATTCTCAAATTCAGTAGTGAATATGGTAGAAGAATTATGTGGGCATGCTTGCTAAAAATGCAGATTCTAGAACTCAGGTCATTGGAAATTCTAAAACAGTAGGTTTGAGGTATATGGCCCAGCAGTCTGCATTTTAAAAGGCAACTCAGGTAACTCTGATGCAGGTAGTCTAGGGGGTTATTAGCCTACAGAAGGTTCATGAACCCCCTGCTACATAAGGATCAATAGAATTTTTCAGACATTCTCCTTCAAGAATCCAATGATTTGGAGATGCCAGATAGCTCACTGGTTGAGCATTTGTTTTGCAATGGCAAGGTTCAGGGTTTGATTCCAGGCCCCCGCCCATGCAAACTGATATGCTGAACTGTGGCACCACTGGTAACCACCAGGCTCAGTGCTTTCTCTCGGCTCATGCAAGAGGCTGCCCCCAGTTTGGGTCCCGCCCTGCATGGCCCCACATCCACATGTGTGGAATGAAACCATTTCACAAGTAATTACGTACAAGTATGGAGACTGCTCTGGGCCCTACCCCATTTACTCTACCTTCTCTCACACACACAGAAAAAAAATAAATAAAATAAATCTCTTAAAAATATATTTCAGAAAAAGAATCCAATGATTTTATCAGGTTCTTAAAGGGAGCCAAGACCCCAAAAAGGGTACAAGTGACATTGCTTTGGAAATTCTGAAGCTACTGATAAAATTTTCTGACCAGCAACTGTATTCCCGTAACTTGTAAGATTTCTTTAAGCACTAATAGTCTGGTCTCCTTCCCATTTTTTAGCTTTATAGACAGTTACTTTGCAATTTTTATGAAATTACCAAATGCTAGTTTGGAAACTTCATCAACATCACTGTTTACTTCAAAAATCAAATGATTTTGAGATATGTAACTCTTTTTATCTGCTCTACTTGTAGCAGATATTTTTCTTGCTCCTTCATCTTCCCAAATTTTAAAGTAAATTTTATTTTACTCCTTATTTAAAGTAGACGTTAAAAGAATTATACAGCTTTTGATTTCTTTCTTACATGAATAATGTAATGGGGCCTTGATAATTTAAAATTTTAAAAATTGCCCTTGTTTTTGAAAGGCTGGTCTAAGTATCTCTAGGTATCCAAGGGCATTATTTAAAAAGAGGGCACAGAGGGTTTTTGGACTTTTAGTTGAAGTTCCCTATAGCTTACTCATAGATATGAGAAATGTTCTATCTATATGTCATAAACCCCTATTCTTCCTCATAGAAGCATATGTTTCTCATCAGTCAAATACAGAAACATACAAATTTAAAATGTCACATAGGCATTAAACATAACTGGTAGGAAAAATTTCCAAAAAAGGAAAGAGATGTATAATCACTGAACTTTTAGTGTAGCAGAGCTTTGTTCTCATGTTCGTTTAACTCACAAGTTTGTTTAGTTATTCTAATCACTATTATGTAAAAAAGGAAGAAAATGCATGATTTTTTCCTGAACCATAGTAACATCACCTAATAGCTCTTACTGTAATAGTTTACTATTTATATTCACATAAATTCTTATAAAAGAGAAAATCTGCATATTTTAAAAATACAAAATGCTAATCACTTATTGCAATTAAACTGTTTACCTGAGCTTTAACAGGCTAACAGTACTTTGTACATACTTCATGTATATGTTCATAATAAAAAGTAAACAGCAAACCAGGAAGTGAGCCATCCCCCTTAGGTGGCCAGAGCTTTTCTATCCTTGTCACTTTCACAGTAAAATACAGAAAAAGATAAAGACACATTTAACTTGTTAAAAGACTACACTATGCTGTGAGAAGATTTTTTCATTATTTATTAAATTTATTGAGCTGACATTGGTTAGTTAAGATTATATAGGTTTCATGTGTTCATTTCTGTAATATATCATCTATTTATTGCATTGTGTGTTCACCACCCAGAGTCAGTCTCCTTCCATCACCATATATTTGATTCCCTCTCCCATGTGTATGTTTCCATGTTCTGTTCTTCGACTCTGTTTAAGGAGAAAGCCACATCCCAATAAGGAATTTCACAAACAAGCCCATAGGTATTGAAAGTTTTTTGTTTATGTTTTTGGAGATAGTAAAGGTATAAGGAAAGAACAGCAGCGGAGACAAGGCAGAATCTCCTTTTACCCCAGTAATCAATTTCTGTGTCAAAATATGTTAACTATTTGCTTTAGAATAACTGGGTGCAATATGTATGATATGTATGAGTTGTGCATGTGCAGGTTTTAAGACAAGGCAGACAGAAGATCCTAGCCCTAGAACAATAATTCTTAATACTGATTGTATGCAATTTAGCATCATCTGATGAGCTTTTAAAAATATCAATACAAGGGTCTAACCCTCAGAGATTCTGAGTTAAATATGCATACACTAGACCCACTATCTCAGAACTAGAAGAAAGAAGTATTTGCAAAAACAGAGTATTAACACATAGAATTGTTCAGGATGGAAAAAGTGATTAACAAATTAATGTATATATACATATATATACACACACACATTCACTTTATATATATATATACATATATACATATATATAGCTATATATATACATATATACATATATATAGCTATATATATATACATATATACATATATATATGTGAATATATATACACATATATACACACACACACACACACACACACACACACACACACACTAAAAATTAAATCGTACATTACCAAAACTAATATCGGAGTTTGGTCAAATAAAATAGAAAAACAATCATTGTTATTTATAGCAATTGTCATATTGACCTAATTACCATGAATTTCAACGATTATACCATTAAATATACATCAAATTATCTGCTGTTTACTTATTTAGATGTCAGAAATATAGAAATAGAAGCATATAGGGCAACTCTGTCCATATACTATATGCTCAGATTTAATGGACAAGAATATATATATAATTAAAAAAATAAATAATATATTACTTATCAGTAGGATGCTCTGATTAAGTATCAAACTGGACAACAGCCCAGAAATATAGATCACTGAATTCCCTTTTAGTAAATGATGAGCAATAGCCTATGCCCAAGCTAAGATCAAGCATTTCAAAATGTAACTGACAGGTCAATACTCTTGTGCTTAATTGAAACTCACATAATATCATTTTACATATAAAACTCCTTACTCCATATATTATTTTCATAGACTTTATAAAGTAATTTCAAAGATAAAATTAAAGAATATATTGTAGTAACTCAAAATGAATATATTCAGAAGATGCAAATGAGGTTTCCATGTGTAAAATACTTTTTCATTAGCTGATGATTAAAATTGCAGAAATGCTTTACAGTCATTTATGATTACTATTCAAGCAGCAGTGGCTTCTGACATTTCAGCACTGAATATTCTTGTGTCTCTTTGAGCCCAGAGTAGGGAGTGATTTTAAAGATTTTTTTTTTTAAATTTTATTTATTTATTTTTGACAGAGAGAGAGAGAGAGAGAGAGAGAGAGAGAGAGAGAGAGAGAGAGAGAGAACCGAACTGGGGGAGCTCCCCAGTTCAGCATATAGGTCCGCATGGGCCGGGGCCGGGGCCGGGATTCGATCCCCTGTCCCCGGCGCTGCAAAGTGAGCGCTTAACCCACTGAGCCGGCTTCCCCGGGAGTGATTTTAAAACCACTTAAGTATATAAGAAGAGCTTTCTATTAAAAAAAATTTTTCAGTAAAATCTTTTCACCATTTATTCTACAGTCGTATGTTCAATTATTCACGTAACAAACTTCTTAAAATATGGCATGACAATAAAATGAAACTAGTGTGTGTTCCTAAGAGATAAAACCACAAATATGTAACAGAAAAATAATAGTTTAAAACATACAGGAGACACTATACCCTAACTATAAATAATATTAAATATATGATGCAGGATGCTTAAAAAAAACAAGTTTTCTTATAAATTATGTTCATATATTATATCTGGAAAAAAGACACAGTATCATTATTTCTCAGATGACAGATCAAAGGTTGTAAATCAGAACAGGCATTTTTAACTCCCAGCTACTATTTTTGTCTGTGTTCTGTTGTACCATCTTTCTCCTTTGCCATATGCATTGTAGGTGGGATGCTTCCTGTTGTTACTATGTCTAGCTTTGCAGACTCAACTTTCAAACAGTTTATTTACTTCTCAAAGTGTGATCCTATAATTGTACCATACTGTGCTGTTCCGAAGTCAAACTAAGTTACTAGGATGTGTACTTAGTTTTCCTATTTACTATCTTAAAAAAAAAATTCAAATTGTTTGTTACCTTAAAGGAATTTAAACAGTAACATCGAATATCAAGTATAAAAATTAAAATGGAAACAATCATGAAATCATATAACTTCTCACATTCTTATATCTATTAATTTAATCAAAACCGCTGGAATGCCCTTTATAATTTACTGTCTTCTCCTATCAGACATATCCAGGATTAGTTTGTAGTGACAGGATTTCAAACCAGTGTTAGATCAAAATGATCCCATGAAAAGTTGTCTTTAACCTTTCACCATCCTGTGTGTGTGTGTGTGTGTGTGTATGTGTTTTCTAGCAACAAGTACACAGCAGCTTAGTAAAGTCAAGATAATTAAAGGAAACAACTTTCTTTACTAAGAAATAAAAACATACCACTCAAAGGTTATAGCAGACAAAAGGTTAGGAATCATGACACCAACATACATGGCTTCCAGGGACACAAGCTACGTT
>PVKE010016310.1:0-32169 GCA_004027555.1 Craseonycteris thonglongyai | reverse complement strand
AATCTGAGCAGGCTGTTTACTAGAACACAGTGTAGCTTCGGGTACAGAACATGTATAATGTGCATGCATAAAAAGCCTGCTCGGATTGGCTGAGTTAGAGAGGCGGTCCGAGCAGCCTTGCAGTGATTGGTGCGGGATCGAGTTGGAAAATTCGTTTAGCAGCATATCGAGACGTTTTTCGGGATATACTCGGCGTATAAGACGACCCCCGATTTTTGGTTTACTTTTTTTCATTTCAAAAGTCGTCTTATATGCCGGAAAATACGATAAGCCTAAAAGGCAAAGGTAACCTCTGGAAAAACTGAAAAACAAGGCTCATTAGCTGTAGGTACAGATGCAGTGCAAAGACAGATGATTAAGGTGGGAAAAAGAAATCAGAAACACTTCATGGAGAAGATGGATCTTAAGCTGGACCTGGAGTGATGAGAAAGATTTAGATGAGTCCTGAGAAGCATAAAGTGCTTCTAAGGCAGTCAGTGAAATGGTGCTGTGTCCTGTATTATGGGGTATCTTTTGTATATTCTTACTGATTTATACCTCAAATAAGAACTTTAGCAAATTTCTATATACCATTCTACATGATCCCCAACCTCTGTTATAGATTAGTAACTAAGTGAATGGATATATGTCTGTATGAGGATGGGAACTAAATAGACATTGTATATACAGAGGTATCCTAAGTTTAATATAGTATATGATATTGGTATATAGAATTTTCAAAGTAGATAATAGACATAGATTAGTTGAAGCAATAATGAATTTTTGTATCTAGACTCTGAAACTATTACTTCCAAGAGATAAGAGAGAAAGAAGAGAAGGATTGTCTAAGAAACAGGGAAGTCCATGATTACCCATGATTTTCCCCATTTCTAGAAGAGCTTATGCAAATCTCATGTTTTCTCAGGTTCTTTATTAAGACAATAAAAGGTTAGATGACACACAACTCCACAGTTTTGATTCTATATCAGAGCATTTATGAGCCTCCTTTATACCGCATTTGTCTGGAGTGATGCTGAGAGGAAGCAACCATTCTAATTGGTTTTATATAATTTTCCTGAGCTTCTGAGCTATCACACAAAGCATTTCTGAAAGAAATACGCATACACGTATACATTCCCAATGAGTAATCACTTTACAGTCAGTGGCTTAACTAGGGTAAATTTGCCACCTTATTGATTTTCTGTAGAGAAAATATGTTTTCACTATGACATTGTTTTGCACTTTATTGAAATGTCTGTTTCATGCATACAGAGCAAGACCATTGCTGATGTGAGTTTGCAGCTTATGGTGACAATTATCCAAGTATTTCCATTATATTCTTTATTTTTCATAGGCTCATACATTTTTATGTGGGATCTACTCTTGGCAAATCACGAGATGGGCCCTTACCTAAGGGTATTTCATTTTACAATATTGGCAAAAAGCTACATGGTACTCTGATTTTCTCTGTTTCTCTGTCTTTCTGTCTGTTTCTTTCTGTTTCACTCTGTCTTTGCACGCGCACGCACACACACACACACACACACTCACACATACATCCTTAAACGAATGCGAAACAAAGACATGAAATCACTGCTGATACAAGAGCTAATACATGCCTGTACTGTAGCATCACAAAGAATCTGAATTAAAATAAAACGTGCCAGGTCCTTCATTCTAAACAGTTTTAATGATGTTGGGCACATCAATGAATACAACATTTAAAGGACTCAAATTTAAACATTCAGGAGCATCATTCTCTGAGCTATTATTTTATTAGGATTTGAAGCATGAAATCTAAAAATGTGTTTTGCTCCCCTTGGAAGCAATTGCAGGACTCCCATTAACTCCCAGAGGAGGAATTATACATGAGAATGAAGACAGACAATAGACAGATAAGTATGCGTATTCAGGTGCTAGGTTAACCCAATAGCCTATGATAGATCTTTGAGAGTCTTCATAGTCTATAAGATCAATAATCCATTATAGTTCACACTGGTGACTAAATGACTTCGGGGATTGGTAATGGCATCTGAAATCTTTTACCTTTAAGCCATGGCTTGTAATAAATCCTAAATTCCTCTCAAGCATCCCCACTTGGTTGTGATAGGGAGTCTTAGATTCAGTACCTTGAGGAGGCCATGGCAAATACTGTAATAGGCACTCAGTACATATTTATTGAACAAAAGCATGAACAAGCAGAAAACATACTCTTTCCTCCATACTCAGATCTCTTCTTATTCTCACTTTTTCAGGGTTTGGCATATTCAAGTTCTGCCTGATGCCTGGTTATTCCTTCTTCTCATCTCTGACCCAATTCTAGTTAGACATGCTTGTCTTCTCTTATTTTAATCATGATGTTTCTTCTGCTAACTTGCAATATCTCTTGTCATTGGACTTGTAAATCAATGACTCTTTTTGAGTGGGAGAGGTGTAGGACATTAGTCAGTGTACGCTATGGAAAGAAGACATTGCTAGTGGCTCTTAGCCTTTGGGATTATTTCTACACTAGGGAAAGAAGAGGGAAAATGCCAGTGTCCCCTTTGTCTGGCATAAAATGTGGCATATAGCAGATGTTGAAATGAGGTTCAATAAATATTTAAATGAATAGAAACAGGAATAATAAAGCTAATATGTTTAAAACACGTATATGTGGTATGGTATTAAAAGTTTTATTTACATTAAGTCCTCACAAGAATACTAAAATAGTGTGTCGCATTTCCATGTTTAAATATAAGCAAATTTTGAAAGAAGTTTAAAAGCTTTCTGCAGACCACCTAGCACATGTATCTTTGAACCAGAATTCTATTTCTAGGTCAGTCTAACACAATGTTGTTTTAGCTATGTTGTTCTGCATTGTTCCCTCCTCCCACCCCCACAATTTTTATGTTCTAATCTTGGAACAGTGGTTGCACTGGCAATGAGAGGCAGTGTCTGAGTCTTAGTTACACGTTCTTAATATTTATGATATCAGACTCAAGCTATGCCAAGTCATAATGGTGCTGGCTAACATGTTTAGAGATAGCACATTTCATTAGCTTACGTTTATATACTTTAACAAACATGATGCCATTTGATTATTAGAACAAGCCTGTGAAGAGTAAGGCATGCATTTATTGTCATCATCCTCTTCATAGTTCAGATGACAAAACTGAAATCCACAGCAATGACAAATCATGATCCCCCAAATCCTTAATCTACATAAGGGCTCACTCTTGATGTTACACATTCTGTGTGTTTGGACAAATATTTGAAGGCTGTTCAAAAAGTTTCCAGCCAGCTATGTAATCTAAAAAATAGGAGGAGCTAAATATATGGTGATGGAAAGAATTGTGTACTTGTAACCTATATAATTTTACTGAATGTAACAAATAAAAAAATAAGACACCATAAAGTACAAAACTATTTCAACTTAAATTTTAAGTTTTATTTATTTATTTATTTATTTATTTATTTATTTATTTATTGACACAGAGAGAGAGATACAGAGACAGAGACAGAACTGAACTGGAGGAGCTCCCCAGTTCAGCATATGGTTCCGCACGGGCCGGGGCCGGGATTCGATCCTCGGTCCCTGGTGCTGCAAAGTGAGCGCTTAACCCACTGAGCCATCCCGGCTTCCCCTCAACTTAAATTTTAAAAAAGGAAAGAAAAATAGAGGCATTTGAAGATATAAGAAATTTGAATATACAAGAAATATTGTACATAGGACAATGGTGCCTCAGCCCTCTTCAAAGTAGGTGCCTTAAGACCTCACACAGTTCTTCCAGCATCTCTTCTGTTCAAAACACTCTGCAAAATATTTTTGTTGGAATTGCCATCAGATGCCTCGTTGTATTTTAGATGTGACAGCTACCCAGTACACCTTTTCACGTCATCTAGTGCCCCCACTGAGTAGTCCAGTGAAGTCGTCATTGTTCTCACATGTGCATTCCAGTCCACTCTTCTTGGTTGCCAGGTTGCATTTATGTTGTGAAAACCCTTCTTGTTATATTGACAATGGCTGGATTTTTTTCCAGACAGGCCTCTTATAATCACATGTATTTATCACAAAAATGTCATTTTTCACTGCTCTAAAAACCCTGTGTTCTGCTAATTTGTCCCTTGCCCCCAACCCATGGCAATAATGAATTTTTTTACTATCTCGATAGTTTTGTCTTTTTCAGAATATCCTATAGTTGGGATTCTACAGTGTGTAGCCATTTCAGATTGGCTTCTTTCACTTAATAATATGTATTTAAAGTAACATCATGTCTTTTCATGGCTTGATAGCTTTTTTCTTTTTTATCATTTTTAAATTTTTTAGTGCTGAATAACATTTTAATTTCTGGATGTGCCACAGTTATTTATCTACTCACCTACTGAGGGGCATCTGTCTTGCTTCCAAGTTTTTCTAATTATGAATAAAGCTGCTGTAAACATCTGTGTGGTGAGATTTAAGTGGGCATAAATTTTCAACTCCTGTGGGTCAATACCAAGGAGCATGATTGCTGTATCACTGAGTATGTTTAGTTTTTTGAGAAATAGCCAAACTGCTTTCCAAAGTGAGTGCATAATTTTGCATTCCCAGCAACAATGTAGGAGAGTTCTCATTGCTCTACATCATTGCCAGCATTTGGTGTTGTCAGTGTTCTAGAGTTGGACAATTCTAATAGGTGTTTGGTGGTCATGGCAGTTTATTTTCTTATCTGAAATGACAGAGCTAATGAATGGTCTTCTGATTCTAGTTCTTTTTTTTTTTTTTAATTTTATAGAGAGTAATTATTTTATCTTCAGTGCATATTTATTTTTATTTTACTTTTGACAGAGAGAGAGAGAGAGAGATAGAGACAGAGACAGCTGGAGAACCGAACTGTGGGAACTCCCCAGTTCAGCATGTGGGTCCTGCCTGGGCCGGAGCCGGGATTCGATCCTCGGTCCTCGTGGCCTCAAAGCGAGCGCTCAACCCGCTGAGCCGTCCCGGCTTTTCCCTGATTCTAGTTCTTGTGCTTATTTTATGATACTAGACCTTCCCTCAAGGTAGTCATGGTCACTGGCAGTACTGTATCTCCAAATGACCACATTTGTTACTTATTTGTAACTTCCCTTTTCTTACTTCAATAACACAGAATTTGAAATAGTTTCTAATTATCATATTTCTGGGGAAAAAAAACTTTAAGTAATAAGAAGACTTTAATTATGGCTTCAGGTCATGCAATAATAATCTATGTGATTAATTTAAAGAGATGTAAGCCTTTTGAACCTTGGTTTTTCCATTTCTTAGATGAAAAATAGTATTTATTTCACCCAACAGGAGTGAAGTAAAGATTGAATGAGGTAAAAACATTTTAATATGCCTGCAGTTACTAGAATCACCATTTCAATGTAAAGTACTGACATTTTTTTTTCTGTTTGTATGACTTATTTGTTTATTATTTTTATTAAATTTATTGAGGTGACATTGTTTAATAAAATTATATGTGTCAACTCTACAATTCTATAATGCATTATCTATGTGTCACATTGTTTGCTCACCACACAAAGTCAGTTCTTTTTCTATAACCATATATTTGATTCCCCCACTCTATCATCTCTCTCCCATTAATCTCTGCTACCCACTAAACTACTGTCTGTGTCTGTGAGTTTTTATTTGTTTGTCTTGTACATTTGTTGCTTTTAAATTTTTAAGATTTATTTTATTGTTTTGAGAGAAGGTGAAAGAAAGAGAGAGAATGAGAGAGGCCCAGAGCAATCCCCATAGTTGTACATCACTAGTTGTGACATAGTTTCATTCCACACAGGTGGATATGGGGTTAAGTGGGGCAGAAGCCGAACTGGAGGCCTTCTGCATGGGAGATGAGAACCTTTGCTAATGTCTTAGCAGTTACAGTTGCTCCACAGATTAGCATATGAGTTTGCATGGGCCGGGGCTTGGATTTGATTCCCAGACCTCATGGTTGCAAAGCAAGTGTTCAACCTGTTGAGCTATCCCACCATCCCCTGCGTTCTGTTCTATATCCCACATATGAATGAACATCATATGGTTCTTGATTTTTTCAGTCTGACCTATTTCATTTAGCATGAAAATCTCAGGATCTATCCATGTTGTTGCAAATGGTAGTATTTCACGTTTTCTTATGTCTGAATAATATTGCCATTATTTTAAAAGGGCAAGAATGAACCACAATGAAATGGTGTTTTAGGGGTACCCAGTATCAGCTCTTTGTTAGAATCCAGATTTCCTCTTCTACCAGGGAAGGTCAAGTTGTCCCAGGCTCAGGCTACTCATGATTCCCAATGCCCAAGGCTTTTAAGTACATGAAACACGTCTGCTTCATGCTTCATATGTCCTGCACTGTGTCTTGTGTATAACGAGGACAGGTAAATGTGCGTGGAATGGAAGGAATTTGATTCCTTGGAGAGTAGTTGTGTTTCTGCTAAGATAAAACAAATGTTTTTCATCTGGATTCTAATCCAGATAATGGGTGATATAATAAAAAACAGGAGAGGGGGAAATCTATGGAATAGAAATGGAAAAAATACAAAAGGAAGTACATTTGCCCTTTAAGTTTAACATTTCAATATTTAGTACAATTTATTTGGGAAGGAATTATGGACCTAGTGTACACTGTTTTTCTACCAAGGAGACTTTATACAATCTCAAAGTCAACCTTTGATCCCAGAAATTTTACAGTTTTGCTACTGTACAGAGATACGATCATATAGAACCATGAAAAATAAAACTAAAATAAATAAAATTATTGTTTATGTTTACTGCTGATAAATACTATATGTGGTCTTATACATGTATGTACACATAGCCACAATTTCTAAGGTAATTATTATAGTAACCCTAGGAGACATTGCAATTACTCGAAATATACAGAGGGGAAAATAATAAATAAGGTTCAGGGATTTAGTCATAGTCACAACTAAAATATGGAAGACCTGAGATTCAAATCTATCTAAGGCAAACTATACAAGGTATGCCATTGTGAAATGTGAAATCATGTACTTATAAATAAAATAATGACAGTACATGGTCTGGACCATCAGTAAATTCTTTTAACTTAAATTATTTCCTAAAGGAATCATGTATTTTGAATAAGTTAGTAAGAACATTGATATTGTGAGGGAAGGTCATGAAGGTCTTTTTTTAGAAGAGATAAATATTGCTGGAGCAGCTAAATATTTTGAAACTTAAGGTCCTTTTTTTATGAATTTAAATTATACCATTTGAGTTATATAGCCTTCTTTCTTATTTAATATATATACAGCCAATCGTTAAAATTAAGTATTACTAGGTACCAGTCAGACAATATTCCAGGAACTAGAATATTGGGTACCAGCAGAAAACCCCACCATGGTGGTGCAGATGTGCTAGAAATGATTGGCTGACCTTGGGAGACAGAGAGAAAATAAGTCTGTTTCCTTGACTCTTCTTCATTTGTAAGAAATAACCTGAAGTCAAGGAAAGGGAGTGCTAGAGAATGACATATCCTCTCACCCCAGAGGCCATTGGAGGAAGAATAAGAGTAAAACCCATATGCTTCTAAGGATGGATAGGACACACTCCATTCTTCCCTCCTATAGGAATCAGGCATAGATCCACTAGCTCTAGGGGAATTAGAGCAGAAGGGAAATGCATCTGGCCATGGAAAAGAAGCATGAAAGACTTTTGGGCCAAGGAACTTGCAGTGATAGAAAGCAGAGTTATTCTACTTCAAGTTAAGAGAGAGGGGAGTTTGGTTGTAATGGTGATTGAAAGACAGGAAAGCTGAGGCACTTAACTCCAAATCCCAGATACACAGGCCTAGCCTAAGACTGAGCCTGAATCAAGAAAACCAAGTAATGTCCCCTGCTCTTACCATGATCCTAGTATAATAAGCAGCAGCAATTTACTATGAGAGAAGGAAGAAGGAGAGAGACCCTCTCTATTTGATGTCAGGACTGCTGAAAGGTGAGTGGAGCAGAAAGACTAAAAAGAGATTTTTCTTTTAATGAAAGAATTTCAAGTCTGTGGTGCACTGAGAGTAATGATAGTAATAGCAATATCCCATACAACTCAGACTCAAATATAAATGGCCTGATAAGAGAAAAATCATGGCCATTTTCAAGCCTAAATACTATAACCTCAATCTCTAGTATTATTCTACGAACAATGACTGGCATTCAGCCCAATACTCTAAGACACAGCATGTCAAGAGAAAATGACATTTGTGAACCTTTAGCTAATTGAATCTAACAATAAGTAAACTAAGTATGCATGATATCCAAGTGATTTTTATCAAAGAAATTCAAAGTTGGTTCAATAGTCAAAACCAAACAATATCAGTCACTGTATCAAAACACTCAAAAATAAAAAATGATGATCTCAACAGATGCAGAAAAATCTTCACACATATTAATAATTCAAGATGTCATCACAATAAATTCTCAACCTATAAAGAGTATTTATGAAAAAGAAAAAATTTCAGATAGTATACTTATTGGTAAAAGACTGTCTAATTTTTTCCCTATAATCAAGGACAATGCAAGGATAGTTGCTCTTACCATATTCATTTACTATTTCACTGGCAGTGATAGCTAGTGTAATAAGACAAGAAAAAGAAATAAAATGCACAGAGACTGGAAAGGAAAATTAACATTTTTATTCACTAATGATATATGTATTCAATATATGTTTAAAAATTTTATTAAAAAGCTAGAACAAGTTAAATTCAATAGTAGTTTGCTTGATCAAGTGGCTCAAACTTTCAACATAATCACTCTTGTTGCATTGCCCTTTCTCTTAAACACACACCTTGGTTTCATGCAGAGTTCACTCTGAGCAGTAGAAAATGAAAGAAAAATATTCATGCAGATAGGTCTACATAATGTGTGAGCGTCATTTGAAAGTGGACTGCTGCAGCATAGCTATATCTTGGGGAGTTCTATACGATAGGGGGAAAAGCAATGGGCAGAACTTTAAGCAGTACACTTGGTTATTCTCTTTACCCACAAGAAGATATGGCCCGAAATAAAGGTATACAGCAGGGGAGTCCCACCTTTTGGCTTCCCTGGGCCACATTTGAAGAAGAATAATCTTGGACCATACATAACAATAGCTGATGAGCTTTAAAAAAAGTTACAGAAAAATATCTCATAACGTTTTAAGAAAGTTTATGAATTTGTGTTGGGCTGCATTCAAAGCTGCTCTGGGCCACGTGTGCCCTGTGAAACATGGGTTGGACAAGCTTGGTCTCTATAGA
The DNA here is from genome assembly GCA_004027555.1 of Craseonycteris thonglongyai. Lineage (NCBI taxonomy): Eukaryota > Metazoa > Chordata > Mammalia > Chiroptera > Craseonycteridae > Craseonycteris > Craseonycteris thonglongyai. Next base: position 22,960 of record PVKE010016310.1, on the reverse strand, counting down.
TTCATGGTTCCTAAAGTTTTGGCTAGATGGTGGTACCAATGAAAGGAACATGATTGAAAAATTGATGACAAGAAGGCATGGGGAAATGGGCATAAACTGTGAGCATATATATCTCTCAATATGAATTTTCATCAAATGTTAGCCTTTGTAAAAAAAAGGCTGTCAGTAATTATGTGAACCAGATGGCTTATTTGTCATTATTACTAAATCTCCTTCCCTAGCTATTTTGGTATTTCTTCAATGGATTCATGAGCAAAGGAGCTTCCCAATTATCTGTTGAACAAGATGGTTTATTATGTGAATATGACTATGATGGCAGCAAGAGAAATTATGTATGAGATGAAAAAAAACATGGACTGATCTATCTATTGCCATCATTGATATCTAATCTGCCAACAACAGAGACCACTGCTGCACCATTAGTGGGGTTTGGTGGAGACCATACAACCACATAGTGACAGGTTGATGACACATGATGCCTTTCATTATAGAAAGGACATCAACTTGTCCTCATTGAATAGCTGTCTACTCAGAAAATTGATTTTACCTTGCATAGATGTTTCTGCCAGTATCACCCTCCATATATATATTTTTATTATGTCATGGCATTCCAAATAACATTAATATAACAGATGTACAGAGGTATTGGGCTCATGCCCACAGGATTAACAAGTCTTATCTGCAACTTTTGTTGATGCAGTTACAGCTCAGGTGGTATGACATCTTGCAGAACTATGGTGTTATCCTAAAATGCTGCTTATATTCACTGACCTAAATATGAAACCATTTCTCCCAACACCAGAATATGAGCATTAAGAAATCAAGAGTTAGTAGTGGGAGTGGCTACTCTTACTCCTAATTGATCCACTTACAGAATTTTATTTTCATGGGATATAAAGCTGCATTAGAAACCATTATTTTCTGAAGAAATTACAGGCAGATTTGTGAGCAGTTTCATGAGTTTTTCAGCAGCTTTTTTTGCCAGGATCCTTTCTGTCACTTATGTTATATACTGCTAGAATCCTATGTGGTTACCTCTTGGTGATTCTTGACATTTGCAAAGCTTTTCTGGATAATTTTTGAGAATTACTCATTTGGTGTTGCAGGAAGCTGTGATATTTGTTGGCTGCTCTTCTGATCTTAGTTCCCAGCTATTCCAAAAGCTGTATAAGCCTCTAATTCAATTTTTAACCCTTCCTACTTGGGATACCTATAGCGACTTCTGTTTCTCTCTGAACTCTGCTGATAGAGGGTCTTTATGCTTTGGATATGTTCTCAGGGAAAGAAAATAAATCACCAAAGGGGGTCCAGGTTAAGAGATTGGTGTGAAATGGTGAATATATAGAAATGGGAAAACATAAAATTATTAGGTAGCCACAAGAGGCCTAGTTCAGTGGAATGAAGTTTTCAGGCTATCCTTATATCATGAATATAGAAAGATAATAGTAAATTCTACCCTTTGAGAGCTATGTAGCTTACAAAACATTTCCATGAACATTATTATTCTTGGATTTGAGGAGGGATCTCATAGTGGAGAGGTGAAGTATATACCTTGTCTCACTGAAGTCTCCCCAGTCTACTTAATATCACACTGTAGCAACTCTGAGTGGTAGGGTAGGCACTATTATATGCCCTTTACAGATGATGATACTGAGACTTTTAACTGTTAGGTTTAATTTATTCACGTATTCATTGAACAATTGTGTATTGTTCACATGCTGTGTGTCAGGCATTGTGTTATGATACCAGGGATAAAAGAATAAATGAGACTAATATTTCCTTGCCCTTGTGCTTTTTATTTAGTGTGTAACATATACATTAAATAAATGATTTTTAGTATTAGAAACGCTTTTTAAAAAGGGAGAGCAAAGGGTGCTATTGAAACTTCAATTCTAATGATACTCAGGGAAGAATTCCCTGAGGAGCAAATGCCTACATTGTTGCTGAGATTTGAAGGATGGCAAAGCATTTGTACCTGCTCTACACTCACGCAGTCAGACAATGGAAGCTTGGAATGCAATTCAGGTCCCCTCCCTGAATTCTGCTCCAATGTTTTCTTCACTACATAAAGTCAGTTTTGCAACTGCTTTCCTGACTTGGAGGAGGGGGCTGTGTAGTATTTGTATCAATCTGAAAATAAGTAAAAATATTTAATCTTTTATGGCTAGGCTTATTTGGATATTGTTTTATTGTAAAGAATATATATTTCAACAGAATATTTAAATTTGCGTGGCAAGGTCTAGGCAGTCCTAATACTTCATAGACTGTCTTTGTTTTGTTATTTTGTTGTTTATTTTTGGTTTTGAGGGTATATTAATGGAGACTAGGCTATTCCATTGAATTGTGTGGGATTGCTGATATTTAATCATTATGACTTATGAGATGATAGTTTCATATTGTTCTTACCTAATACTAAACTAACAAACCCAGTCCTGCATTAAAGTGTTCCAAGCAAGTCTTTCAATTCCTTTAAAAAATACAAGCTATACCTCAAAACGTAATTGCTATAGATAGAAATGGTATCAGACCTAGATAATCATGAAATCTGGAAAATTCACAGTTGAGGACTGCCATTACAGTCATGAAGAGAAGCACTTTTAAAAAGTTGTATTATTAAAAATTGACTTGGCCAGGTCAATAATTCGAGAACTAAAGAAGCCACACAGGATATAATGGACCCTTCTGGTTGAATCAATAACAAATTGACTTAAGAGCCATGGTGACAGAAAGTATTCTTTCTAAATGTAAATAGCTTGAAATTTTGAGATGAGCCATTGTCCCATAACAGTGAACCAAAGTCTGAAACAAGTAAATATTTTCATTTCTAGCATTTGGTGCTCATGAACATTTACAAGCATATAATATAATTTTAAGATTTGTATTGAGAAACTTCATTAAATGTTTTTATGAACTTACTTTACAAATATAAGCACTTCTCTGGGAAAGTGGAGAAGCATACTTCTACATGTTGCTGATGGAACTTGAAGTTGGTAACAACTTTGAGGATGAGAATTTGGTAACATATTAAAAACTGATAAATGTTTATGCCACTCATTTTGAATGGGACAATATCACCTCCAAGGGAGAGATAATTAATTGGTTGGATTGCTTAGTAGAGAGTCAAAAATCTTATTTTTTTAACATATAAAACACTATATATGTGTGTATATATGTGCATATATGTATGGGATAACACATCGGTTTTTGTTTTTTTTTCCAGACATCATTTCTGGAGTTCTGTCTTCCTGTATTGATTGTTATTAAGTTTTTGGCTTTATTCATGGCTGTTTTCTTGGAACTGCCCTTTATTGACATTCTGGGAATTTTTATTTTCTCCTATTTTAAATATTCTTTCCTCAGTTTCTTGGTTTGTCACTTTTTGTTAGTAAAACACACCCTCTTCTGCCTTCATGCCAAAATACACATAGGAAATGAATTTGTTGAAATTATTTATATCTGAAAGTACTTTAAGTCTACACCTATATTTGATTGGTACTTTGGTTGGGTATAGAATTTTGGTGTTGAAATAATTTTCTCTCAGAACATTGAAGACAGTGCTTAAATAACTTTTAGCTTCTTCTCTTTGGCTCAAAAGCTCCAATCACTTTATAATTACTGATATATTACATATGATTTTTTTTTTTTTTGGTCTCAGAAATCTAGAAATTTTTTTTTGTCCTTTATATTCTAAAATATCATAATGGCATACCTTGTTGAGTTCATGTTTGTTTTCTCTTTCACTACATATATTGCGTATTCAGTAATCATATCATCTCAAGAAAAAGTCTCAATAGTGGTAACTTTTCTTATTTCTGTCATATCTTTTTCTGGAATTCTTATTTTAGTTGGATGGTAGACATCTTCAGCCTTTGTTCTCTCATCTAACTTCCATCTCTTCACTCTTTCAGGTTTCTGGGAGGCTTCTTTAAGTATATCTTTCAATCCTCAATTGACTATTTTAGTTTGCTCTCATAACTTTTAATTCAAGTGCTTTCTTTTCATGCTGTGTTGCTTTTTAAAAAATAATGTAGGATTTTTTTTTACTTCATATATAACTTTCTTAAAAAGATACATATTAATATTTGAAGGTATTTTGTGCTTTTTATTTTCTTAGCTTCTTTGTATATATTTTTTTCCTTTTTGCTTCAGTCTCTGTCTTTTAGGTTGGGGGATTCCTGAGTTATTTAGAAAATATGTCTATTTATAATTAAAATTGAACTGCTCAAAAATAAGAGGTTATTGTAAGATCTCTGTTGTCACAGGAGCAATAGTTTCCAGGTTCCCTCACTGGTAGAACCCTTAACTTCACAGTGTTCTAGTTATTCTTTCAGGGAATTCCCTATTGTACAAGGTTTGAAATTTGGGCTTTCATATTCAGAACTTGTGCATATTAGTGTTTCAAAGGTGGTCCTCTTTGGGAGGATGGCTTGTGTTAACAAGTTCTCAGGAGACTGATGTATCAATAAGAATGCCAGACTCTTCAAATACAATGAAAGCTACAACTACTCAAGAGAATAGATAACACCAGTATTAGCTTTACCTTCAATCCCCATGAGCAAGACATGCAGGAAACCAAGTTATCAGATGGCTGCTGGTTGAGCATGAAATCAACAAGGGGAGTTAATTATAGGATTTGAACATTTAAAGGCAGGAGGCTGAGATAGCCTGATATATCTTTATAACTATATATATATATATGCCTTCCAGAAAGATCCAGTAATCAAATTGGCTCCCTTGAGTGGTGCCCATAAGAAACTCTGCCAATACTAAGTCTCACAGAGAGTTTAAAAGTCTCATCAATTCTCTTTCTGACACTTTTATGTTAATACGTTCAATAAGGTTAATGTCAAGTTTTCTAGCTCTGAAGTCATTGTTTCTTTGAGTGTTTGGGGGCAAGTATTTTATTCTTATTTTCTTTCTATTTAATGAAAAAAAAAAAAGAAACCCTACTATCATCTGCATCAACAGCAGATACTAAAAATGAAGTTTGTAGATAGTATCCCATAAATTTTTTTTAAAAGATTAATTTCATTGTTTTTTGACAGAGAGAGAGACAAACAGAGAGAGACAGAGAAAAGGGGGAGGGCCCAGAGCAGTCTCCATAGTTGAGAGCATTAGTTTTCCATTTAGTTTCACTCCACAGGTGGGTGTGGGGCTGCTCAGGGCAGGAACTGGGTGGAAGCCTCCCGCATAGGCCCTGGCAAGAACAGAACTGGGGGTACACCCTAGCTCAGCATTTGGGTCTGCCTGGGCCAGGGACAGAATTCAATCTTCAGACTCTGGGGCTGAAAAGTGAGTGCTTAAATAGCTGAGCCATTCCAACTTTCCCCGGTAAACTTTTATCATGGCTTTTCTTGCACTTTTAATTACTTATATGTGTTTCTTACCTTGACTGAATATTTTGAAGAGGGAAACTTGTCTCATTCACTTTTATCTAGTAAATGTAGATGTTTAAAAATGTTGATTAAATGAATAAATGAATGGCTGAATAATATCCAGCATAAGTGGCTGCATACTAATGTGTTCATATTTTGCCTTGGAAGGTACTTAAATTGAAATTGGGTGGACACTTGTTAAAGAGCTGTCAGGAGTAACCCAATGTCTATGTTCATGTTTGTTTTTTGTTTTTTTTAAGATTTATTTTATTGTTTTTGACAGAGACAAAGAGAGATAGTGGCATAGAGAAGTGGGAGGGCCCAGAGCAGTCTCCATAATTGTACATCATCAGCTTTTGATGTGGTTTTGTTCCACACAGATGGGCAGGGACCACGGAGGGCAGGAACTGGGCTGGGGGCCTCCTGCATGGGAGGCACGCCTCCTTGAGCTGGGGACTGAACTGGGTGCCTCCCATATGGGAAGCTTGCCCCAATTCAGCATATGGGTCTGCACAGGCTGGGGCTGGGATTCGATCCTCAATCCCTAGGGCTGCAAAGTGAGTGCTTAACCCACTGAGCCATCCTGGCTTCCCTGATGTTCATGTTTAATTTTTGAATATTTTCAAAATTCTCACTTGCCTTAAAACTTCAATGAAATCAAATCTGGTTAGGTATAAACAGTTGCTAGCAAGGAATTGTGGTGTAGGGAATAGCTAGTAGGAGAGAAGGAGGTGGCTAACATTCTCAAACATTAGGTAACTATTTTTATTGAACTTATTTTAAATAATTCTTAAATTTTATTGATATTTTGGTGACATGTAACATTTTGTAAATTTAAAGGGTACAGCTTGATGATTTGATAAATGTATATATTGCAAAATGATTATCACAATAATGTTAGTTAACATATCTATTCCCTCATATAATTACTTTTTTCTGTATGTGTATGTAGTGAGAACATTTCTTGTTGTTAGCACATTTCAAGTATATAATACAGTATTGTTAACTACAGTCACCATATGGTACATTAGATCCCCAGAACTTAAATGTGAGAGTTAGTATCCTTTAACTGATATCACCACCTTTTCCTCATCTTAGCTTCTGGCAACAGTTGTTCTTCTCTCTGTTTCTATGAGTTCAGGTTTAAAAAATTTCACTTATAAGTGAAATCACACAGTATTTTTCTTTCCCTGTCTGGCTTATTTTATTTAGCCTAATGTCCTCAAGTTTCAGTTTAATCTATGTTATTGAAAATGGCAGACTTTTTTTCTTTTCTCGTGGCTGAGTAGTATTTTCTCTCTCTCTCTCTCTCTCTCTCTCTCTCTCTCTCTCTCACACACACACACACAGACACACACACACACATTCTCTACTGATTCATCTATTAACAAACACTTAGGTCGTTTCCACGTCTTAGCTGTTGTGAATAGTATAGCAAACAAGGAGGTGCAGATATCTATTCAAGATAGTGATTTCATTTCCTTTAGATACATACTGAGAAGTGGGATGGTGGGATCATATGGTTATAATTTTTTGACGAACCTCTGTGCTGTTTTTTATAGTAGCTGTACTAATTTACAAATCTTTCCTTTCCTCTACCTGCTTGCTAGACCTAATCTTTTGCCCTTTGAAAATAGCCAGCATAACAAATGTGAGCTGATACCTCATTCGTGTTTTTATTTGCATTTACCTAGTGATTAATGATGTTGAATATTTTTTCATGTGCTTGTTGGCCACTTGTATGTTCTCTTTTGAAAAATGTTGATTCCAATCATTTGCCCATTTTTTTTAAAGATTTATTTTTTTAGGATTTATTTTATTGTTTTTGACAGAGACAGAGACAGAGAGAGACTGAGAGAAGGGGGAAAGGCCCAGAGTCTCCAGAATTGTACATGATCGGTTTTAGACATGGTTTCATTCTGCACAGGTGGGTGGGGGCCACATAGAGCAAGAACTGGGCTGGTGGCCTCCTCCATGGGAGGCACGACCCCTTGAGCCAGGGGCCAAACCAAGTGTGAAAACCAAACTGGTGGCCTCCTGCATGGGAAGCACACTCCAGTTCAGCACATGGGTCTGCACTGGCTAGGGCCGGGATTAGATCCTCAGTCCCTGGGGCCGCAAAGTGAGCACTTAACTCGCTGAGCCAACCTGGCTTCCCCCATTGCAGTTTTAAAAATCAGATTATTTGCTTTCTTTGCTATTGAGGTTTTTTGTGTGTGTTTTTTTTTAACTTTTATTTTTTTTAATTTATTTATTAATTTTTTGACAGAGAGAGAGAGAGAGAGATACAGAGACAGAAACAGAGAGAGAACTGAAATGGGGGAACTCCCCAGTTCAGCACATGGTTCCGCACAGGCTGGGGCTGGGATTCGATCCTCGGTCCCTGGCATTGCAAAGTGAGCGCTTAACCCACTGAGCCATCCCAGCTTCCCCACTATTAAGTTTTATGAATTTCTCATATATTTTGGATATTAACTTATCATTAACAATTAAAAAAAGAAAGAAAAAAAAAAAGAGGATGAGGCAAAGCCAGAGAACTATGTGCTTCAGCAGTAAACACTACTTGAATAGTCAAAACAAAACAAAACTTCTTACCAGATATATGGTTTGAAAATATTTTCTCGATTCTATTGATTGCATTTTTATTTTATCTTTTTTGATTGTTTCTTTTTCTGTGACAAAGCTTTTCGGCTTGACGCGGTTCCACTTGCTGATTTTTACTCTTGTTTTCTGTGCTATTGGTACTATATTCAAAAAAGTCTTGCAAACAACAATATGGTACTATATCCAAAAAAGCCTTGCAAACACCAATACCAATTATCTTTTTACTTCTTTTCTTCCAGGAATTTTTTGATTTCAGGTCTTACATTTAAATCTTTAATCTATTTTGAGTTAAATTTTGTAAGTGGTATAAAATAAAAATCTAGTTTCATTATTTTGCACATGACCATCTAAGTTTCCTAACATCATTTATTGAAAGGGCTATCTTTTCCCCATGGTATGTTTTTTGCTCCTTTGTCAAATATTGCTTGTTTTTGACCATATATTTGTGTGTTTATTTTTAGACTCTCACTTCTTTTTCATTGGTCTATATGTCTATTCCTATATAGTTTGAAATCAGAAAGTGTGATGCAAATAAATTTGTTCTTTTTACAGATTGCTTCAGTTATTCAGGGTCTTTGTAGTTTTGTATCAATTTTAGGATTATTTTTCTATTTCTTTAAAAAATACCATTGGAATCTTTATAGGGATTACGTTGAATCTATAGATGACTTTGAGTAGTATGAACGTTTAAACAATATTAATTCTTCCCATCCATGAACATAGGATACCTTTACATTTATTTTTGTCTTTTTCAATTAGTTTCACGTTGGTGAGTTCTTGTAGTTTTTAGTGTAGAACACTTTTATTTTTTTGTTTAATTTTGTTCCTAAGGATTTTCTTGTTTTTAATGCATCATTATTTACATATTATCAATGGCTGCTTTTGACAAGAAAGTTAAGTCATTGTAACAGATTGTGTATGAAGTCCAAAGTTGAAAATACTTACTATCTGGTCCTGTACAGAAAAAGTGTGGCAACTTCTAAACTAAACTAAAGTATTAATTTTAGCCTTTGTCTTCATGGTGAGAGTATTAACAGTAAAAATGGTTACAAAACAACAACAACAACAACAAAATGAGTGGGTTGAATTATGACTAAGTGCCTAAGATGAGATGGAGCTGGCTTCATTAAGCAGACTAGTGTCCTGAAACTCAGTTCTTCATAAGAATATTCCTTGGGAGATGGTAAAGTTCCAGATAGATGACAGGGCACTGGGATGGTTTAGGATATTTTTTAGATAAAATATAAAAACTGTTAGAGTGGTGACTTGAGGGGTTTGGTTAGGAGAGAAAGAGAGTCAGAAAAAGGCCTAAAGTCTGCAATTCAGAAGGTATTTGGAAACCTGCTGAAGTATTTGCATGTTTAAAACAGAGGAAGGTCCAATGAAGAGAAGGTAACCGAAGCTAAAGGAGATGGTGTGAGATGCATGGACTTAAGGCTAGATTAATGGTGTTGAAACTAATTAGCTGTGTGACCCTGGACTAGTCACTTAACCTCACTATATATCATGGTACTCATCTGAAAAGTGGAAACAATCACATATAGTTCATAATATTATGATGAGGACTACATGGTATACAAAAGATTTATTAATATGTTCCTTCTCTCATTTCACCTTCATCTTTCTCCACCTTCCTTTCTTGTCTTTTTTTATACCTCTTTGATTTCTACACTTTTTCCCATGGGTTGGTGGCAGGAAGTGTGAACACCAAAGAAATGTGGGCTACTTCGTGAATTGGAGATACAGAGAGGAGAACAATAAAAAGAGGTGCTGATTTATCCAGGGCCATTTTGGAGAGGAGGAGTAGCTATGGAGCCCTACTTGGAGATCTCTCACTTCCTTGAAGCTCTGCAGCTTCTAATCCACTTTCTGCACACCCCGTACTGTTGTTGCTAATTCTATCAATTTGTTCCCCATTACTAACCCCAGGTTTTCTTTTCTGATAATGTTTGCAAGTTTCTTCACAGCAATTGAATAGCTCTGTTTTAGATTACTTCCCCTAGGTACATCAACTCTCATCATTCCCCAAGTTGAATCTTGTTATTTTAAGATTTGCTCAGGATGAAATGTACATTCTGTACTTCCTTAGATAAATGGGTTTTTTTCTCTTGAGACACACAATTTGGACCGAAAATAGTATTTCAAATAAACAATTTTGGCATTTTTTCTGAATTTGGACAACATCCACATTTACAACTTTGTCACTAAAGAACAAAGAAGCCAAGTGAAGGTATCTGGAGCCTTGCTTTGCCCTCCGATAATTGCTGCTGTGTCTGCTACTTGCAGTGGGTCTGGCGTAAGATTTTGATGAGCATAGAACCACTGTGTTATTTTTAGAATCTAAAATTAATTTAGTAATCAAGTGATTACTGGTTTTAAAAAATATTTAGAGTTATTCTAGGTAGAAGATAGGAAAACATGTACTCTTGGTATGTTTATACATAGTTAGAAATATGTATACAGAAACAGCTCAGTTTTTCAGTATGCTTATGGAACAGTCCAGCACCAGTCTTCATTTTCAGCTATTTGCTGTGGGCCACTTTCAAAAACATTTCTTTTCCCATAAAACCCACTGGGAACATTTTTTTGAGGTCCATAAAATGAAAGGATAGTGTTGGAGAACTTGGGGAATCTGGCTTTTGTCCTCAGCATCTTCTTTCACTTTATTTATTACAAGATTATGGGATGGTTCATTCACCTACTCAGTCAACAAATTTTTTTTTTTTTTTTTAGTTGCTACTATGTGCAAGGCAAAGTACACACATAGCCCACATTTGGGGAACTTGAGATCCAGCACAGTAGACAGATATTACATATATAATTTATTATCATTTTAGCCCAAGTAAAGTTCATATAAAAACATATTAGAGAGTTTTTATTTCCATACCTTTCCCTAATTAAAAGAAAGTCTTCCTGAGGAAATGGTGTTTAAGCAGAGCCTGAAGGGTAAATAATTAGAGATTAGAATATCGTGGACTCTCGGGTAACTGGCACTCATGGGGATTGGTAGATGCCAGATAAATGTAAGTAGACTCTTGTTTACCAGAACTCAAGCAGTCCACACATTTTTGCTGGTTTCTTGAGGGTGTCGGTTTCTTAAGTTCTGGTTAGTAGAGAGTCTACTGCATTAGCTATAAGCAGCTCTTTCCAAGCTCTGGGAAGAGTAACATGTTCACAGGCACATAGAGGGCCTGTTTTCTAGCAAGGTTAGGGTGAATGACAAGGGAAGAGTCTAGAAGCCACAGAGGCATAGAAGACTACACAAAGTAGCTATTTTTTATTTCATTACCTTTTTTTCCTGTAGTGTTTTGCCATTTTTGAAGAACTTTCAAACAAAATGCCATTTTGATTACCTATATCTTGTAACTTTGGGTGGGATAATCGGAGGAGACCCTACCTGCCTATCTATATTTGCTACTTAAATCTAGTTATTTGAAAGAACTTATTTTTAGCCAATTTATTTTTAATTGAGAGCCCATTGTTTGGGAACTGGTTTGGGCTCTAATTTAGTGATCTATTCTCTATAATAATACCTAATATTTATGTCTAAGTACTTTATGTATATTAACATGGTGAATTCTTATTTTCTTGCAAGAAAGGTATTATTGTACAGAGCATAAAATGGAGACATATGCCCAAGCCATACAACTGGTAAATATCAGAGGTGGAATCTAAATACAAACGTCTGGCTCCCCAGCCACCCATATTGAATTATAATATAATACAGCCTGGCCTAATGTTTGGGTTTTTGCTTCTGTCTAAATTCTAATGCTTTGAATTTTGTTAGAAGCCTTATGCTTATGTCTTCATAAACATTTTAGATGCTCTTATAAAATTTCAGATTTTTTTTTTAGAATGCAGCTTTTAATTACCCTGAAGAAGGAGAGTTTGACATTTGATGGATATGTACATATATATATGTTCATATTAGTGTCAAGGTAAATTATAGTTGATTTACCTGTTAAGGAGAAGATATGTTTTGTTTTGTTTTTAAAAAAAGGTCTCTTTTTTTTTTTTAATATATATATATATATATATATATATTCTATTTATTTATTTATTTATTTTGAACAGAGACAGAGAGACAGACAGAGACAGAGAGAGAACTGAACTGGGGGAACTCCCAGTTCAGCACATGGGTCTGCAAGGGCCGGGGCCGGGATTCGATCCCTGGTCCCTGGCTCTGCAAAGTGAGCGCTTAACCCACTGAGCCATCCCAGCTTCCCCGAAGACATGTTTTTGTAAGTACCATAGGTTAAGTAATAGAAGTCTGTTCTTAGAATTAAAAAATTGATTCTTCTCTCTTCTAAGTTGTACTTTTAATATAGATATATAAGATACACTTTCTTTGTTCCAGTAAGTCAAAGATGAGATGGACGTTCTATTTTGGGACACATTAGAACATACTTCTAAATCATATAAATTACTCTTTCCCACCTTCCAGTGAGTCCTTCCAAACTATCCATTTATGTATGTATAAGGATCAGCGAAGTATAAATGTTTTTATTAAACATTTACCAAATTAGAAAAAATTTGATTGAATTTGGTATCTATTATTTCATTAATAGATATTTACAGATTCTGAGAAGGCTGCAGAATTCATGGTGATCAAAATAGTTATAGTATCTCAGTTTATAGAAATTGAAATTTAGCGGAAAAGATAAACATTAAATTAAGAAATTTAAGTATAATAATTAGTAAACAGAATTACACAGGAACATAAAAATATGTAATTACATTGATCTCAGTTCCTTTTAGCTCTAACATTCTATTACATCATTCTATATTTTAGTAAGACATGAGTAAAGAGATTTGGGTTCTCATCCTGGGTCATTTACTGAGCACTTGTGAATCCCAAGGAAAGCCAGGGAATCAGAATATTCAAGACACAAGGGTTTATAACATCTCTCTGTACTTCACTTTCCTCATTTTAAAAATGCAGATTAGGAATGTGCAGGATGACCAAGATCAATGGTTCTCAACTTGTAATTCCTGAAATAAATAAAACAAGTTTCTGAGTCCTCTGATAATATCAGAATAACCTGAGAGAATGTTAAAACATGGATGGGTATATCCTCTTTCCTTTCCCACAGAGTTTTTGATTGAGTAGGTCAAGGGACTACTGAGAATTAGCTTTTCTAACAAGTTCCAAGGAGGTGCTGATAATGCTGGTATTGGTACCATACCTTGTGAATAACTGGCCTAGACAACCTTGAAATAAGTCCTTTATCTCCAAAGTACTACCGGTATGTAGGAAAAGACATCGGACTATCTGAAGACGCTTGCATAAGCTAGTATTTTGGTAACTGCTTTCTTCTGTAGAGTGAGTTTATTGTAAATTTTTAAAAAGTTCTTGTTGTTTAATAATTCTAATTATAGTTTAAACTATTAAGAAAGGTTGTAGAAAGCCATAGAACTCAATGCCAATAATACCATACCCCTCAAATCCTTGAACCCACAGATCTTGAGGAGATATTTTGAAGGCAATCCAGCTAGAGTAGGGTCAACATAATAAATTGATGTTATGAAGATTTGTGCCAATGCTATGAACAAAAAACCAACATCTGTCAGCTCCAGGGAGAAGAAAACAGTTGCGTTAAGAAGAAACATTTCCAAGTTGATATAAAAAACATCATTTTCAAAATCTTTGAGTCAAAGTATTCCCTTGTTAGAACATAATTTTTGAATCTTCTTTAAAATATATGCAAAGATACAGTAGTAAAACTTGTGAAGAATGAACAAAAATAAGTTCTTATAACGCGTAATACACAATTCGGCTAAAGTAGTGAAAAGGGAGTGACACATCTACATAGATCTAATGTAAGATTTTTATGGCAGGTTCTGGGTAAAATAAATTAATAACCAGTACATTTTTATCAGAAATATATTATATTAAACACAGATAATATGGTAAATCACTCTTCAGGTTCTAATTTTCTGTTTCTAACATGAGAAGTCTGGAATTAATGACTTCTATCTTTTCTGGCTTTAAATTTCTACTACTCTTTGTGCTAGACTTGAGAGCATTAATATTTATTTATTGAATTGTGTCATAGTTGATGATAAGCCTGCTGGCCAACAGCCTTTTAATGAAATGTTTTTGGCTAGAATACAGGTAATGCTGTACAAATTATTGTAAATTACCTTCTCCTGCTGCGTACAGGCATCATCTCTAACTTTGTTTCCCTCACATTGACCTTTCTTCTCTGTGTTTCTACATAGCTATTATATGATCTAAAGATTTTATAGAACAGATCAAAATCCAAGACAGGTTTCAACTTGAATATTTTGTTTACATGACTACAATAAAAGTAGTTATAAAAATAACTTTTTTTTTTTAATTTATTATATCAACCAAATAGCATGTACTTCTGGTCTCTCCTTCATTTTGAGAAATGGAATTTTCTGGAATACCTGGACATTAATGTTGTTTCATAAACCTGTCCAAATGCAAGTTAGGGTAAATGGAGGACTTGGACATAGTACAAATCTAGGTAGAAATGTGGAAGTTCATAGAATGTCAGAGCTGTAAAATAATCAAAATACTCATTATATTAACAAGGAAACCAAGGTTAAAAAAGTTTTATTATCTTTCTAGAACCATAATTATATTTTTTATTGGGCTAAATTGCCTCGCTATTGAGCTTAGACAATGGCAGAACCATAATAATATAAATCACACTAACCCACATAAAGATGATATAGTTTAATTAATATTCAGGCAATAGCCTTTAAGACAAAATTTATTGCTAAGTATTATATTACCATGAAGCTATACCATTTTTAACATTATGCACACCAAGTAATATAATTTTGGAATATAGAAAGCAAAACTTGGCGATACACCCAGAGAAAGTGGCAAATCTACCTCTATTATAGGAGATGTAAATATACCTTTCTCAATAATTAATATGTCAAGAGGATAAAAAAATATTTAATAAGAGTAAGGAAAATTAAAACAATAAAACAACTTAATAAAAAATGTATACATAGGCATAAATATTGAATCACTATGTTGTATACATAAAACTAATATAATGTTATATGCCAATTATAACTGAATTAAAAAAAGAGAATGTAAGCATAGGCAAAGATTATTATAAAAATAAACTTGAAGCATAGTGATAATATTGTTAATGAGTTATTAATGCATATAAATCAGAGTGAGGAAAAAAAGAAATGTGGAGTTTTGTTTTCTCCAGGAGTTGATGTCTGAACTGAATCTTAAGAGATGTTAATTGGAGACAATTGGAGAGAATGAGTAAATACAAGTGAAGAGACAGGCATGAGGAAATACACAGTATTGGAAATATCCTGATGTTTGTGTAGAACTAAAATAATGCAGTGTCAGCAAAAAGAACGAGTCAAGAAATGGTGAGAGCCGAAACTGGAAAGCTAGACAAGGTTTACTGCGCAGAGGTCCTGGAAGGTAGTACGATGGAATTTGAATTCTAACATGTAAATTTTTGGGATTTACTAAAATGTTTAAGCAAGAGAATGACCATATTGTATTATTAGAACAATCACTTTTGTAGCTGAAGTGGTAGACAACAAAAACATCAAAAAAACAATGTTTGGCAGCAGTAAATCAAGTAAGAGTCAGTCAGTTCTATATCTGCTTAGGTATGATGCAGGTGAAGAAAAAGATGAAGGATTATGAGGTCAACTTGAACATGTTGAATTTTGAATTGTCTGTGCACCAGAAGATGGAAATCTCAAGCAAGTAGTTAGACATACACTTGTGAAATTTAAGAGGAAGCATTTTATGGGAGAGTTTTATTTAGGAGTTATTTTTAAGAAGGAAGTACATAGAACATTTTATCCAAGAACATTTTATACATTTTTCTCAAGTATAATGGAAAATTGTATAGGTGTGCCGTCCATATTCTATGCCATAAAGGAAGGCTCAGAACCTATTAAATTTGTTTTTTTTTCCACTTTAATCTTCTGATCCCAAAGAAATTCAGTTATAAATCAGTAATAAAAAAGATAGCACAAAAGCATACACTGAGATAATTCACAATTACACCTGGATAGAGAGGTGCTGTATTAACTTTTTAAGAACAGTTAATCTCAATGTTACATAAATACTTGCAGAGAGTAAGAAAATTTGAGAAAATCTCTCATATTTTATTAGCTTATTAAATAATTTTTAAAAAGATATATTTTATTGTTTTGGGCAGACAGAGAGACAGAAAGGGGAAAGCCCAGAGCAGTCTCCATAGTTGTGCATCATTAATTTTTCAACATAGTTTCATTGCACGGGTGGGTTCAGGGCCATGCCAGGCAGGACACAGGCAGGGACCCTCCCATGTGGGTGGCATGCCCCCGCAAGCCAGGGGATCCCCACATGAGAGACATTCCCCAGTGGGAGCTGAACTGGAGGCCTCCCACGCAGGAAGCTTGTCCCCCACGGGAACCAAACTGGGGTGGGCACATCCCAGTTCAGCATATGGGTTCTCATGGCTGGGGCTGGGACCAGGGTTTGATCCTCAGACCCTGGGGCTACAATGTGAGCACTCAATCCCCTGAGTCATACCGGCTTCCCCAGGTTATTAAATTTGAAGAGCAAAACCAAACAATTAGAATGCAAGTAGGATAAATACAGATCAATCTCACTTAAAGAGAGAAATAAAATCCTAAAAAAAGAATCAGCAAACATATATCAGTACACACCATTTTTATATTGGGTCTAATCAAGGAATGCAAGAAGAGATTAATATTAATTTTATATTTTAATATCCTATTATCTTAATGTGTATGTTTAAAAAATCAATTCAACATCTTAACAAACTACAATATGAAGGCAAAATTATTATTCTGATATTGGATATCTGCTCTAGCCTAGAGCAAGAATCATATTCAATAATGAAATATATGAAGTAATCTCTTTAAAATTAGAAAGTGGCATGATATTACTACTATTGTTCATGCTAATGGAGAAAGTTGGCATTGCAACTAGACAAGAAAAGTAAAAATATAGACTCAAAAGAAAAGATGTAATGGAATTTACAAACCAACTTTAGACATAGCATTTAGCCTCGTTCCTGGTATAAGCTAATTATTTTTAAAAATCACTAGTAGTTCTATAACAAGTAATAACCAATTTATAGCAGGAAAAATTTCATTTATAATAACAACCCAAAAAACCATAGTGTTCAGGAATTTATCTAATGAGAACACACAGACATTTTAGACAAAAATTATAAAATAGTACTAAAGAAAAAAAACAAAATGGAAAGATCAGTAATACCCATGAATAAGAATATTCAATATGTCAAAGGATGACAACTTTCCTAATACTTATCAATACGTTTGATGCAGTGTCATTAAAATATCAACAAGTATTCTTTTTTGTGGAACTAAACTAACTGATGCAAAAACTGATATGGATGAGTAAAGGTCAAAAACAGGACATATTAAAAAAAAAAAAAAAAAAGGAAAATTTGTCCTCTCGGGTATCAGTGCTTATTACACATTTCAGAATTTAAACCATGTGGTCTATCTCTTTATATGTGTTCTCTGATACATGAATGTATCAATAAGACAGAATGGAGCAATGCATATGTAATGAAATGGGGGCAGGGGAACAGTGAGAGCAGTCTGCTCTGGCAGTGAGGAGATTTTGTGATTGACATTGTTTACAGTTATTGGTGTATGATAAAAATAAAAAATATTGATTAGATTCAGTTTTATTATTGTTTTAAAATTTTTCTATAGACAATGTATTGTCCTACTGCCTTCTCCTAGGAAAGATTGCATCTATTAGCTTATTCTTGGTACATCTGAGTTATAGGATATGTGTGGAAGTTTGATATAAAACAAAGAAAGCCCTATGTATTGGTGGAAAAAGAATGAATAAGTCTGTAAATGATAACAGGGCATTATTTTCATCCAAAAAATATCAAATTAAGTTGTAGAAAATACCTTTATAAATTCAGGGTAGTAAATAACTTTTTTAGGTAGGATAAAACCACAAATCATTAAGGAAAAGACCGACACAATTAACCCTGCTAAAGAAAGAGAATGCGGTGTGTTATAAATAGAAGGAGAGGGAAAAATTGTTACTGGAAAAAAATAAAAATATCCAGAACATTAAAAAAATCCAATACGAAAAATATCAAACAATCTGGTATAAAATAAGAAGAGGATATGAACAGGCAAATCACAGAAAACGAACCAAAATAACCAGTAAATATATGAAGTGATACTCAACCTCACTAATTATTAGTTAAGGACTTTCTAATAATTAAGGACATACAATTGAAAAGTAAAACAGGATATTTTTAAATTAACAGATCATCTGAGTTAAACATTTGACAGTACTAAATTTTGGTATGAATATGAGGGAATGAGAATTCTCAGAAAGCACTGAAGAGCATGGCTGCATTAGAAAACGCTAGAGTGCAAAGGGGTACAGCCACTTTGCAAAGCATTTTCAAAACCCAGGAAAGTTGAAAATGTACCTGCTCCATGACCTAGTAATCTTACTCTGAGAAATATACCTAGAGCTATTTTTCTTTTCAAATTTTGTCTTTAATTACAACACTCAATAAAAAAAATGTTACTTCAGACAAAATAGACAAACCCAAAACAATATAGTTCACAAAATATTGCAGGCCCCCTGCCTTCTTGCTACATTATTTTAAATTAGGCCTACATACTCACAATTCTTAGTTCCACCAAGCTTGGGTGAGTCATATGGCAAGTCGTGGCCAGTGAGTTCTGAGAAAAAGGGATGTGTAGCATTTCTGTGCTAAAGCATTAAATTGCTAGTGCAAGTATGTTTTTTCATATTGTCATGGTAACTAGAAACTTTTAAGAGGGTCCTTGCTCTCTCAGCCTATGTCACAGGGTGAGAACAGAGCTCCCAGCCAGCCTAAAATGGACATAGAGCTAACTGAAAGATAAACCTTTGATTTTACAAACCAACAGATTTTGGAGGTTTTTGATCCTGCAGCATTGCATAGCTCATACTGAAGTTTTCAATATTCTCACTCTTCTGTGCAAGAGCTAACACAACCAACCTAAACCATATATAAATATTTGCTCGTAATTCTGTATTCTAGCCTAGACGTAGCTGGGAAGCTTATTTCTTGATCTCCCTATCAGGGGTGGCGAATCTTTTGGCGATTGAGTACCAAAGTTTATGAAATAAGAGTATACTCGCTCGACTCGCGTGCCAACCCATCGAGTGAGATAGAGGTATCGATTATTTTTATGTCTATAAGAGGCATAGGATGTTTTTATAACAAAAAAACAATAATTCTGCATGCCAAAATAATTGCTCCGCGTGCCACTTTGGGCACGCGTGCCATAGGTTCGCCACCCCCGCCCTAGGTCATTCATAGAACAGCTGTTTGATCAGAGTTGTTTTTAGTCCCACGTGCAGCACCTCAGTGCTAATGGCAAGAATGGCTCCATCTTTGCCTTTGTGTGGATTCTTCAGAAGGGTAGATGGATGTCTTCACATGGTGGTTCAGAGCTCTATTAGAATAAAAGTAGAAGATGCCAGAACTTTTCAGACCCAGGCTTCAAAACTTGGATAATACTTGATCTCATTCTGTTGGCTAAAACAAGTCATAAATCCTGATTGTATTCATGAGAGGAGTAATAGATATCACCTCCTGTTGGGAAAGGGACATGAACATACTGGGGCAGAAGAATTGTTGGTGATCATCTGTGTAGACAATCTCTACCGTTATATGTTATGAACCCTGGGATTTGATTTGATTTGATTCTATTTGATTTGATTCTATTTGATTTGTTTTGATTTGATTTTGTTCTATTTTGTCATTTTTTAAATGATGATGTTGATATAGGAAATTGACCTAATAACACTTCAATAGGCTTATTAACACAGTTTGATAGACAGTGCTCTAGAAAAACCAGCACATATGAACTGTAACTATGGAAGAGTACCACAGTATCCACTGAATCATTATAAGAACAAAAATTGAAAATGTCTTAAATGTCCCTTAGGAGGGAAATTACTATGAAACATATTATTTATTCATATAATAAAATACTATTCATTGATTTAAACTGAATGAATGAATGATAGGTTCATAAATAGGTAGATAAGTGAATTGATGTATCCTTATGAAAGAAAATACTGAGTGAGAACATCACATTTTTATTTAGAACATGCAGCATAATAGTATGTATCTTACTAAAAACATACGAGGTAATGCTATCATATATGTTACTTATGGATGTGCATATATTCATATTGAAGAGTCCATGCTACTTTAGTAATAGCAGTTATCTTTCAAGATAGAATAGCATGGAGATGAGTATGGAAGTAGGTAGAACTTCAAATTTTTTATATTCTTCCATTGTTTAAATTGGAATTAAAAACAAAAATTTTCATTATTAAAAATTTTTAGGAAGTTATTTCAAGAACTTGATTAATGATAAAAATAGAAAACAGAAAAGCTATAAAAAACAATAGTGGAGATATTTCTTTTTTCAGATAGTAATTTCCATTACATATGTTTTAACTTTTTCTAGATGGGCCAGGAGTTAAGCTGGAGCATTTAACACTTGTCAAGAATTTAAGAACTTGGTCTGGTGGGTTTTTATTTAAAAAGGCCAATTGCAGAAAGAACTAGAAAGAGATAAGGTTTGAAGTTCTCACAAAAGAGGTCAAAAGCCAGGAAGTCAACATTAGTTATAAATGAGTGAATGAATAAGGTGTCAGAAATGAGAGAGGAAGCAATCAAGCTTTGAAGCTGGGTGGGAAATGGAATGGAGTTCAGAATCAGAACAACTTCAGAAACAAAGGTACACAGTTTAAAACTCTTCCTGAGAACAGGTCTCAGCTGCACTGAGGTTTGTGAGTAGGTAGGCCTGGGTATAAAGATCACAGGCTGGGTGTGGAGGCAGAAACACCTAATACTACAGTGTTTTGAGTCAAATAGTTTCTGTCAGAGCTTTGCAGGAATACTTTGTTCAGCGACCAAGTTGCCATTTATTGGAAATAATTAAGATGAGCTCTGAGAGATTCTCACCTGTTCAGAGCTCTGAGAAAAAGTGGTGATGATGTGATTTCCTGCCCAGATAAGACACAGCCTGTGTCTTGTTAACATCAGACAGAATTGGCAGTAGTGAGTTGGGGTAATTGTGTTAGTTTGTCAGACGGCTGCCATGGAATCTAAGACTCTGCTGGTCTGCTTGTGGTTGCCTCTGCTTTCCTGACATATTTCGCCTTCTTATTCCAAGGTAAGAGTGGGGTCATTTAGTGAGCATTTTTGAGTGAAGGCTGGAGGCATGAGGGAAGTTGTCCATTTTCTCTCTCAAGATTTCTGAGAATTATGTTGATCCCAAGAGGTGTGCCTAAGGGAACACGAATCACTGCTGAATTACCAATCAAGGTGAAGAAAGAGAAAATGTCAGGTAAATGTTATCTGTGCGTTGTTTACTTAGACTTTTTCCTGAGGGAAGAGGACTAAATCATTGGAAATGAGTGAGTAGTTTTGCAGGTCTGTAATTCTTCTGTGCTGACAACTGTCATTGTAACCTTGTATTTGGCATTTAAAAAGCACAGTGCTGGAGAAAGAGTGAAGATTCTAGAATGACCAGTGTTTTGTTCTCTTATTGATTGCCTCCATCTGAATTTATCATAAATGTATATTGTCTTCTGCTTTTATCCAAGTCTTTCTCGGTTTGTGATTCTTCCCGTGATTTCTCACTAGTGTTTTCTATTATTTTATTAAGGCATGAAACCTCAAGAAAGTTACCATGTCCTTAATTCTTGATACCATTTTGGTGATTATCAGGGAGAGGTAATCACATCAGCTGCATTCTCTTTTATGGGCTGAGAAAAATTAATGGCTTAAATAGGTATCAGAAAAATTATTACAGTCTATATACTAGTTCATATTCATCAGTGCAGTAATTTATGTATATATTTATGCAAGGTTTATTGAATACCTGCCACAGATGAGAATTTCATGATTCTCATGAAATTTCATGATCAAGTATCCATAGATACTTGGTCTTCCATAGAAAATAGAAAAAGAAAATACATGGAAAAAAAAGGAACTATTTTTTTTTTTACAACTCATGAAATTTGTGAGAAAAAGTACTTAATAACTCTGATTTGTAACCCTTTTATAGGGCATAAGGTGCTTTCATAAAAAACAGGTGGCCAGGCTAAATGAAGCCTAGAAGAGGTATGACGTCCCAGATGCATGGCATTTGCCATAAAGGCTATCTTAAGATTTGGGAAAAAAACAAAAACAAAAACACAAGGCAGAAAACTTCAGCTTTCAGAAACAAAAAGTAGATGTGCATTTTCCTATTCCTCTTGGTTAGAACAACTAAAAACCCTAGACATTAAATATACAATAAAACAAGTATAAGGAGACTCTAAAAGGTGGTGAAAAGATGGCAGACTGGCTAGGAGACAGCAAGACCCAAAGAAGAACACAGTGGTGAGTTCTCTCAGTTTTTTTTTTGCCTTCTGTATCTTGGGCTTGGAGCCGAAGTATCCAGCACCCCAGAAACACTCAGGAGGGCAGACACTAAAAGCTCTGACAAAAGCCTGCTCTTTCCAACTATAGGACCAGATAAGGGGCATCGTAACAAGACAGAAAACTTTTCTACAACATTTCTTCTACTGAGCCAACACCACAGAACAAACTTTGGCCCCACCCCATCGTACTAGCAAAGACTGAGTGGAGAACCTAAAATTGCACCTTTCCCAGGCTGTGATGCTACTGCTGAAACCTATGAGTCTTTCCAGTTGAGTCCAGATGTAGCATCAAACCCCTCAGTACAATGCTGCTCGGTGATAATGAACTCCCTACCAAGAGTATCAGTGGGGGACCAGATGCGGAGCCTGGACTTTTACCCTCCTTTGCTGACAGTAAGAAGTGAGAAGTTTCTGTCCCTGCTGAGATGGTATCAGAAGATGTTTAGAGGTGGGTCAGGATTTTCACCAAGGTCCAGTGGTAATCAGGTGTCAATGGGGGCAC
>PVKE010016309.1:0-32162 GCA_004027555.1 Craseonycteris thonglongyai | reverse complement strand
GAACATGCGGGTACAAACATCTTTAAAGATCAAGGTTTTTAAGTTTTTTGGGTAGATGCCCAGTAGAGGGATGGCTGGGTCATATGGTAATTCCATTCGTAATTTTTTGAGGAATCTCCATACAGCCTTCCATAGTGGCTGTACCAGTTTACAGTCCCACCAGCAGTGTATGAGGGTTCCTTTTTGTCCACAGCCTCTCTCACCCAGCCCCCACTACTGCTGAGCTGCAAGCAGACAGGCTCACAGAGGTATTCTTTTTTTTTTAAGTGCTGGAGATTTATTCAATTTAATATACTTTAAAACTATATATTTTTGTTAAGAAGTATTTAAAAACTTTTAACAAATATATATTTTTAAAGATTTATTTATTGTTTTTTGACAGAGAGAGAGATACAGAGTCAGAAACAGAGAGAAGGGGGAGGGCCCAGAACAGTCTCCATGGTTGTACATCATCGGTTTTTCCACATAGTTTCATTCCACAGGTGGGCAGGGCTGCACTGGGCAGGAACTGGGCCGGGGTCTCGCCCTGGTGAGAACTGAACTGGGGGCACTCCCCAGTTCAGCATATGGGTCCACAAGGGCTGGGACCGGGATTCAATCCTCGGTCCCCTGGGCTGCAAAGTGAGCGCCTAACCTACTGAGCCATCCCGGCTTCCCCTTAACAAATATTAAAATGTTTTATTTTACTCCAGTTCTCTCCAGAACTACAAAAAGGAGTTAAATTGATTTAATTTCCATCATTTTCTTTATGAAGTCATATTTGAGTGAAGATTCTGACCACATAATACAAGGAAAAATAGAAGAAAACAGAAATTAAGGTGTGCAAAAGAGGACAGTTCCTATTCATAAACTATATAATTAAATGATAAATTGATTTGACAATAATGCTGTAACTCACATTCAACTCCATGTATTAAAAAACCAGATTTGGAGAAGTAATCGCCAGTAATGAAATATATTGGTGTCCCCCAAAGCTCATTTTACTAATTGTTCCTACCTGGTCAACTAGTTATCTCATGGGGAAACTGAGAGAATAAAATTAAATAATGCATATGAAAGTGTTTTGTTAAAAAAGTACAAATTAAGGTATGAAATTGGGCTGTTAAATTTTGTCTTCACTGAGTGTTTTTCATTGCACTAGACATATCTGGATATAACCAGTCCTGTGTAGTCACATGGTATCTCTCCTCCATCATTCTTGATCTTGCACATACAGATGCTTACATTTTTCACCCAGTGCATGATGAAATGGAAGAGAGTTCAGATATTCATTTCAAATAATGTACTGTTATTTAATTCTTAACAGCAGAAAATGTTGCTCTGATGTTTTTGGAAATTTTTTAAAAAGAAGGTGAGGACTTCTTAAAGAAGATCCATTACAGGTGATGAAACTTGGGTCCATCATTATGACCCTGAGAACAAAGGCAGTCCATGGAATACTGTCATAAAGGATCACCTCAGTTGAAAAAATTCAGAACTCAGGCCTCGGTTGGAAAGGTCATGTTGAATTTTTTTTTTGGTCTAAACACTCTTCCATTTCAATGTACATTGGGTGAAAAATGTCAGCATCTGTGTGTGAAAGGTTAAGAATGATGGAGGAGATATACCATGAGACTACACAGAACTGGTTATTTCCAGATACATCCAATGTAACAAAAAAAATATTACAGGGGAGGCAAAATTTACCAGCCCACCTTCAGATTTGCTGTTTCTCATGATAAATAATATTCAGATTCAATTACTATTCATTTTCTAAGCACCTTAGCCAGTCTTTGTGCTCAGCACCTTTATATGTTTTTTCTCATTCATGAATATCTCTGTGAGGCTAATATTTTTGTAGAATGGGAACACTGAGATACAGACTACATATGCCTAAAATCTCAACCAGGAAGTGGTGACTTCTTTTTCTGTCTATCATAACTACTGAAGTTAAGGTGATGAAATTTGAGTGTTAGCATTACTGTTATGATATTAATAGTTGTTCCCCCCCAAAAGCACCTCTCAGTGCTTTTCTATCTATTAGTGTCAATAAATAGCATTTTTCTAAAAAAAACGAACAAGTCCTTGGAAAGCACATCAAACAGACTGCTGGCTGTCTTTCGTTGGCTGCCCTCTGGTGGCCGTGTTGCCAAAGAACAAATGAACCCAGAGCTGACAAGGAGGGAGAAGTGCATCAGCACCTGAGTTTTGGGTAACCCTTTGTGGACCCCAGAAGCCTTCTCCTGCCTCCCAGAGTCCCTCCCACACTCCTTAGGCTTCAGCCAGCTGAATTTCTCACCCTGCCTGAACCAGCCACGCCTGTCCAAGCCACTGTGACCATTAATGTTCTTCCTTCTACATGGAATGCCTTTTCCCGCTTCTCCCCTCTAGCAAAATTCTAGTCCTTCTCCAAACCTAGTTCAGATACCACCCCAACTATGCAGTTGACCCTGTCATTCCCACACAGTAAAAAAGACCCCTCTCCTGGTTTATCTGGGCTCTGGGGGAATTTTTGTCCTTTATAGTAGCACTGCAACCATACTGAAATTTTCATGTTTTTGCTACACTAGACTGAGTTCCTTTGATAACAGGGACCGTGTCTTATTTTTTAGTACTCTACCTGAAACAAAGAAGATGCTTAATAATTGTTGGGTGGTTGAATGAATGAATGATTCTCCTGGGAGAATCAAATTAAGTAATGAATGTAGAAGTAGGCTGACCAGATGTCCCATTTTAAACAGGACAGAAAACAACAGTACTGTCCCATTTCAAATGGTACCTATGGTCGGCCTACTGACACCTTGAATTTAGCCCAGTGAGACTAGGTTGACCACACGTACCATTTGAAACGGAACAGTACCAGTATTTTCACTCCTGTTTAAAATGGGATGTCTGGTCAGCCTATTAGAAGTACTTTGTAAACTGAAAGTATAGATTAAGGTATTATGTATTTACATTGCTAATGATAAATAATACTCAAATTGAAGGGTATTTTTCAGAGGCCCTTGTAAAAAGACTAAATAGGACAATGGTGTTTTCCATCTTCTTCCATCCCTTGTTTTAGCACCTCTTCCCCATAAGTCTCCTAAGACACAGAGGTGCGTATGTCCTCCTAACTCCCCTCTGCACCCTCAGATCCTTCTAGACTCTTGATTTGCCATCATCTACCACCCTGCTCAAATGTCTTTGTCCTCTGTCCCTTTGTTGGGACAGCAATGGGTGATACTCCTGAGCCTGCTGTGGCTAATAGATTGTTGTTGGAATTCCATACTCCAGCAAAAAATAAAATGTTGTACCCTGTAATGGAATCATCTTGCTCTTCAGTCCATATTCCCGCTAATGAGTAATTCAGTTAGATCTGACTAAAACAGTCTCTTTGGGCCATATTACCTTAATTGCCTCAGAGGCTACCTTTAGTCAGCTCTGGATCCTCCTCCCTCCTGCCTTTCTCCACAAAGTGACCTAAGTTCCCAGAGGTCAGACTTTCACATGACACTGGGGTTGGGGTGTGGATGCACATGTCCTTTTCTTGTGCTGGCTTGTCCCTGAGCATCTGCACTCGTGCTCTGGAGATGCAGCTGGTCCCACCATTTGCTGTCCCTGCCATCATCTTTGTTAGTGAAATCATGAGGTTCTGTGGTCTTATTTTCCTAGCCCCAGCCTTACTCCAGGCCACTGTTTACCTAGCACTTCTGATTTCCCAAGGTCAGGCAGGGGCTCCTGGGTGCCCAGATGCCTAATGGATGTGGACTAAGCATATTGGGGCATATCTCAGGTCCATTGTCCCAGACAGCTCCCACAGTCATTTCTCTTCTCATTCACCCAGCAGCCAAGAGCAGAGCTTCTGTAAGGAACTTGGAGTTTTCCCAAGGATAGGAGAAAATCCTGCCCCATCTGGAGTTCACCATAATTTGTCAGCATGTTTCTCCCACTCCTATGTAGCTTACCAAACCCAGATTTATCCCAGACAGGGAGGAAAATATGGACACTTACCTGACTTCCTCCTTTCTATCTTCCTCTGTAGCACTTCCAGCACTAGAATATTTTACTTTCTGTCCATCAGAAACCTCCCTACTGTCAAATCCTTCTCTGTCCTTTGGATATTTCTTTTTTTTAAGATTTATTTTATTGTTTTTGACAGAGATAGAGACAGAGATAGCAGGGGACAGAGAGAAGGGGGAGGGCCCAGAACAGTCTCCATAGTTGTACATCATCAGTTTTCAACATGGTTTTATTCCACACAGGTTGACCAAGCAAGCCAAACTAGGGCCACACCCCAGTTCAGCATGAATCCACACGGGCTGGGGCCAGGACTCAATCCTCAGTCCCCGGGGCAGCAAAGCAAGCACTCAACCCACTGAGCCATCCTGGCTTCCCGGGTATTTCACCTTTTCTTTGTAACAATACATCTCAGCCTTGTGGCCTAGTGTTCATGGGGAAAAGGTCGTTGGAGAAATAACCCACAGGAGCTATTACCCAAAATATCATCCTGTTACAGCTAGTGTATAGCACCTCTGAGAAGATAAAACATCACATTCTGCATAAAAGTAAAGTCCCTAAAAATGATGTACAGAAAAGCTGGGAAGGCTCAGTGGGTTAAGCGCTCACTTTGAAGCCCTGGGGACCGAGGATCGAATCCCAGCCCCGGCCCAGGCGGACCCACATGCTGAACTGGGAGCTCCCCCAGTTCAGTTCTCTCTCTGTCTCTGTCTCTGTATCTCTCTCTGTCAAAAATAAATTAAAAATAAATATATATATAAAAAAAATATTATGTAGATGTGGTGAATTCTAGACACCAGAATAGAAGACTAGAAGTGTTTTTGTCTGACCCTCAGAGCCCACTTCAAAAGAACTGCCCACTCATCTGTGAGAATGAAGGTCTCCCACGAAGCAGGGTGTGTTGTGTGAACCCACCAGTAAAGCAGTCTGGGGAAATAAAGACAGGCTGGCTTCTCCTCTCTGGGTTTGTCAAATTTGGGTGTGCAACACAACTGCTTTCACACTGCCTTCCGTAAAGTCCTGCACCACACCCTGTGGTAAAAGACCTGCCATTAAATGGCTGTTTTCTCAGCCAACAACAACAACAAAAGTATATTGATAATTAGCCAGGTAGTCTCCCAAATGTGAATCTATGTAACTGGTTGAATCACCCCCCTCATTTGTCAGCGGGGAGTTCTTTTCTGGCGTTTACTTGATGCTATACGGATACTATGTGATGTGCTGGTCCAAGCGTGTCTTCTCGCCGCAGGACGGGACGGCGCCGCTGTGGATCGCGTCTCAGATGGGCCACAGTGAGGTGGTGAGGGTGATGCTGCTGCGCGGGGCCGACCGCGACGCCGCGCGGAATGTGAGTCTGACTGAAGGCTGCGCAACATGGATGCTGAGAGGGGCGCGGAG
Source organism: Craseonycteris thonglongyai (assembly GCA_004027555.1). Classification (NCBI taxonomy): domain Eukaryota; kingdom Metazoa; phylum Chordata; class Mammalia; order Chiroptera; family Craseonycteridae; genus Craseonycteris; species Craseonycteris thonglongyai. The sequence continues at coordinate 26,786 of PVKE010016309.1, read as the reverse complement.
GGATGGATACCTGCACTGAAACACCACGATTTAACTCGGCTTAGACATGCAGAGACAAACATGGCTTTATTTGGTCATAAGCCACCTGAATTTTCTGCTTTTTAGCAGGAAAACAAAGTAAATGCCTGACTCAGTTGAAACTTAGCAAATGCTGCCCAGTCTCTAAGGAGAAAATGTTTTATTCCTCGAGATGCTGCTCCACCTGTGCGGATTTCTGGATGAGCCCGGGAGGGTGGGTTGGGCAGGAACCCGGCTCTGAGGCTGCTGTCCTTGAGGGTATGTCCTTATCGGCTGCTTGTCCACCGGGCGCTGCGCCTCCTGCTGGCACTGGGCTGCAGTGCAGCTGGTAGCGCGAGCAGCTGGGGGTGGGGTGGGGGTGCCAGCAGCGCCCCAGGAGGGTTCCTCCTCGCCTGGTTCCCCCAGCAGCAGACCCCTGCCCCACACCCCCCACGGACCTCCACCGAGCCTCCACTGAGTCACTCTGCCTCTGTGGTCCCCACGGCAGGCCTATGCCCCGCCGTAGGAACCAGAGGTGGCTTGGGTAAACCTACTACTTGACCACTATATGCTATTGGCTTTCTTTTTTCTTTTTTTTTTTTTAAGAGCAGCCTCTTTGCCCTTACTATTCTGTTTTTGTGAGCCACCTCCGCTTTCCAAAAATGGAAAATCAGAAGGCACATTCCTGACCACTTTATATCCTCTCTCCATCCTCCTTTCTTCTTCCCAAGGTCTCTGAACCCAGAAAAAGAACTTTTTCTCATCTTCTTTCTTCCTGATTCCTGTTAAACCTTCAGAGCCGACTGAGATCTTTCTTTTTCTACAGGAGAACTCTGTGAGCTAAATTCTCCAAATACAGAAGAAGAAAAAAAAGTGTTAAAGCAGGAGAAGAAGGAATTTGGAAAAAATCTCTTCTTGAGCCAAAATGTTGAAAGAGCAGAATATTAATTTTTGAACTTGTCTTTGCATTCTTTTTTTTTAAAATAGCTTTCAATCTATCTTATCCCCGCCTCTCCCCTCTCCCACCGACATAGGCAAATAGATACTATGGCAGACTAGAACAGGGTTGCATACCTGAGAGGGCAAAATAGAAAGCACATTTAAAATTTTAAAACTAAACACAGTTCAAGAATTATTTAAATCATTGCAAACAGTTCAACAATGAATTTCTGCTAAATCATTAACTACAGAAAATCCTTTTAGCTTATCTATGTCCTAAAAATATGCTCTTGAAATTCCCTTTGTCCCTTAGTGTTTTAAGGGACTAGAAGAGTATAAATTCCCAAATGGCAGGGTTCTAAGATAATATAAGAAGTCACATATTTTGTCTGATATTCTTTCACACAGAATTAACTGCTTAATATTCTCTAAAGCGCTTCCTGATTAAGAGACATTACAGGTCTATGTTTTACATATTTTGCCTGTTTCTGATAATCTTATTCCTAGTTCTCAACTAACATTTAGTTCTCAGCCAAGACATATGTTAACAGTCAACTTTTCTCTGTCTGTGAAGGATGGTACAACAGCATTACTGAAAGCAGCCAACAAGGGCTATAATGATGTTATAGAGGAGTTGCTGAAGTTCTCACCCACCCTTGGTATTTTGAAGGTAAGAGCTAGAGAGTAAGTTTACCAATCTGTAAAAGAAAGATATTAGAAATTAAGAAGTCTATCCTGGGGATTACAGTAGAATCTGGGTATAATTCGCATGGTTAGTTGTATTCTTGAAAGGACATACCTACAACTCTTTAATATTGAAGATTCATGGGCACTGGTAGAAACGAGAAGACGGTAAAAAGAATGAACCAGAGTCTGTCAGTACCTAGTTTTCCAGAAAAAAATGATGACAGTGGTATTGTAATTGCTAAATTAGAAAATCAACCATATTATTATATCATTGGAGAACTTGTGAAAGCCTCCACAAATCACAAATACATGATTTGTGTCCCACAAAAAAAAAAATAGGACACGGGTGCTCATTTTCTTTCTCTTTATTATGTGGAGCAAAGAACCACATTGTGACCTTAGGTGGAATAAAATAAGCCTCAAACATCTGGATACCTCAGAGACTATCATTCTGAGGAACTGGGTTTTCCAGAAAATAGAGCCCCCAAAACTCTATTTTAAGTTTTAATCATTTTAGACTAAAATATTTCTAAACTAAAGTCTATACCAGGGTTTATAATCTTTTTCAATAAAGGGTCAGGTAGTAAATATTTTCAGCTTTTCATGCCATACAGTCTCTGTTGCAATTGTTCAGCTCTGCCACTGTAGCACAAAAGCAGCCATAGAAAATAAAAACAAAACAAAAACAAAAGCAAAACATTGTAGGTGTATTCCAATAAAACTTTATTCATTGTATTTCTGGAATTTCACATTTTCACGTGTCACAAGATATTTTTTTTTTATTTTTTTATTTTTTTAATTGTAGCTTGCCGGGACATAGAAAAACAGGCAACAGGTTAGGTTTGGCCTGTGGGCTGTAGTTTGCCGATGGTGCCTGGTGTATACTCCCATTTTCCTAAATTAGAGGACACCAAACCTGTTCGAACCTTGGGACAGTTGCTTAGCACTTTGAGGGCTGTGCCCTTAAGGTTTTTTGCTGTGGATAAAATCTACTTGCCCTTGAGTGTCTCCAGAGGCTCTTTGGAAACCCTGATTCTGTTCTTTATATCTCTGGACTCTATTGCTGTCAGCTGATACAGAGCTGCTGTTGTCAATGTGCTTCTCTCTCCCCTGTCCCCGTGACTACTGCTAATTTTCCATGAGCTTGGAAGCCAGAAAGCTGCACTTGTTAATATTGTTTATAAAGTAAGAACAGTTTGTGATAGTGAACTTTCTATGAATAAAGAAATGAGCTTCAGAAATGAACTCTGCAATATTTAATCTTATTTCAAACAGCTCCTTTTTGGCTTGCTTTTTAATTCTAGGCCATGTTGTATGCAGTTGATAGGATGGTTGCAATTTAGATAAGTGATATTATCTTATTAGTGAACCACAATACATTATAAAAGCAAACATGGAAAAATGCTACTTTGTTGGAACTTGTATCTGGGTATGATATTTTACTCTTACAAAAATAATAAAGTGCTTTTTTATTATAAGTAGTTAATTTGGAAACTAAGTTTGCATTTAGTTATTATTCACAGACATATATATTTTCTGGAACAGATGTCATATGACTCTCCATTGTTCTTATATTAGGTTGGTGATATTCTCTTTCTCTCCCCTTCCAGAATCCAGCTATCTGCTGCATATATAGCTGCTTTCTCATTTTAATAAATATTTGTAGTGAATTTCATGAAATATCAGCAATGTATCCACTAGGCCCTATTATGCTCAGAAATATTCCAACTCTAGCTCAGGAAAGTTTCTTTAACCCACACACATACTCTTACACCTTAGACCTCCACAGTCATGCTCCTTCCTGCCTGAGTGAGCAGAGCATGTGTAGGTGGGCTAACAGGTTACCCAGTTGATTAGCCAGCCTTGCTAGAGGTGGCCCACCAAAAGCATAAAGACTATATATGCTGTCCTTGAAGGAAAAAAGCTGTTTGACACAGCATTGTTTTTTTTTCCACAGCAAGTTCTAACATATATAAAACTAACTGGGTAATCAGATTTTTTGTTTCACTTGCAAAAGAATGTTGGCTGTCTACTTTGTACCTCAGGACACTATATTAGATGCTGATACACTTTTGAAAAGGGAATATAAGGAAGAGTAAGGCTCTGACGTTACAGTCTCCTCACTTGGACTTATTTATGATGAAAGCAAAGCTCAGTGCTGATGGCTATGACCTCACTCCTGATACACACTGTTGTTTTCTCTTAGAATGGGACATCAGCTCTCCATGCAGCAGTGCTCAGTGGGAATATTAAAACAGTCGCACTACTCCTGGAAGCAGGGGCAGACCCAGCTCTGAGAAACAAGGTACTGACCTTACCTTACCTATATTTTAACTCCAATACAAAGAGATGAAGCAATGACTGCTAAAAATCAAGGTAACATCTCTGGCTGCTGTCACTGTCATACTTTGGCATATCAATGGCATGCAAGGTTATCATTAGGTTATGAGTGAGCAGTACATTTGGACCCAGAGAATTATACTAGAAACCTCTACATCATCTGGTTTTCATCTAACAGTGGTGCAGCCCTAGAGAGGCAGTAGTTGTGAGTAAGGTTACAACTGTTCTATCATCAAAGAAGCATCCTAAAAACGTCGAAGTTCTGGTACTTACTCACCATCTCATTGGATATTCACATATTGAGAATTGCTGGTGCTCTATTTGGTGACTACCTGGGGAAAATGTTGCTTTTATATTATTAACAGATTTTACTCACAAAATCAACCCATATTATTTACAGCTCAAAATCCTTAGTTTACAATTAGGCCAATCTTGGAGGTGGAAGATGGACAATAACATTAGAAGAAAAATGATTGCCATTGTACTTTCTCCTATTCAACCTCTGCATAAGCAGTCAAATGTATAGATTGGGGGTGGGGACATGGGGAAAGTAGCCTAGGTCAGGCCTTGAGAAACCACATTAAACTAATGGTTGAAGGAGAAAGTGGAAGTGTTGCTTATTAACAGGGGAAGATATGAAAATAATTTTTGTTTTATACTTGTTTATTTGAATTTTTATAAGCATCTACTTCTGTGTTTGATTTTATTAATAATAAAAAAACAAAGACATACATTACATGATGACATTTTGATAAGAAACCATTAAGAAGAAGTGCAATTAAACATGCCAAGGGTCTCTTATTTTTTTTAATTCCACTTAGTTTGTGGAATTATTATTTCCTCATTCCTACCATTGAACTTTTTGAAGAAAACCTTTCTGTTTATCTCTTCCTGAGATACTTGGATTTGTTTTCCATTAACTACCCTCATTTAATGACAAGCCAGCTAAAATCACAGTTGCTTTCTTATCTTTAGACCTTGGATACAGACTTCCTAACTCTTTCCCAATCTTTGCTACTAAATCATTCAGTATTGAATTAAGACAAGGGGAAAACATATTACCTTAGAAACTGAAAAATATAATTTCTTTTGTGACTCCTAGAATCTCAGCAATAATGGTTATGAGGAATTTCCAGTGACTATAATGCTGGACTTTGGAACTTCCGTAGAATTACTTGAATATATGTGTGGGCTGCTCATGTTGGCATTTCATACTGCAGAAGCCTTTAGAGAGCTGAAAAGTAGCTGCCAGGGAACTCCCTACCCGTAGAAGCGAGCTTCTTTAAAGGCAGCTCTAGAAGCAAAGGTTTTGGGATTCCAACAGCCATTCAGGACTTTAGCGTGGGTATTCTTGGCATTCATTCATTCAATGAAACTGATTGAATGACTACTAGATACCATGAACTGTGTGCTATGTACTGGAGAGACAATGATGAATGAGATTCACATAGTCTCTCCCTTCATGGAGCTTAGAGTTTAATGGGGAATGAATACAATTAAGCAACTGTAATATAGAATGACAAGATTATCAGCATGGAAGTAAAGAATGATATGGAAGCCTTCCCAGAGAAGGTGACTTCTAAGATTCAGAGCTCTTCTGCTCCAGGGCTTCTGCAATGGGGCTTCCAGGCAGATGTCTGTGAAAAGGATAACCAATAGCCCCAATAGCTACTCCCCACACTATAGCCATCTCCATGGATGCAGGGGTCCTGTGTTCCCAATACTCCCAACTGAGGACTCAGAGCACATCTTCTCCCAGGAGCAGTGGGGAAATAGAGTGGTTTGATGCTGTGCTGCCATGAATATGGACCTATGTTCATGCCCCATAATGAATAAGATGGCCTTTAGTGGCTTGCCTAGCTAATAGCCAACTAACAGTCTTTACAACCTCAGCAACCCCAGACTTCAGCGGGGTCCAACCAAGAGAGAGGAGGAATGTGACCAGAATTTTAGAACTATATGGATAACAAACAGAACAGAGATGTGATTGCCAAAATTTGACAATACAGTTTGAGAATATAAAGCTTACTTTAATAATAAAGGATATGGACATTCATGGAAGTAGTCCCACAACCTGCTGTCACATATGCTGTAACTCAACAGGCTTATAGACAGAGATACAGTTTATTAGATCCCCTGTTCTCCTGACTGTAGAGGATCCTCTAGCTACCTGCCAGCCTGATCACCAAGGATCAATAACCAATGCAAAACACTTACTTATTCCTGAGTTATTGCATCCACTCTGAGACTGGATGGGGTTTAGTTCTGTTTGCCAGCAGCATTTTTCTGCAGGCCTGGGTATTAGACCTGTTCAGTGTCTGTTCCTGCAGGAACTTAGTAATAGAAGTTGACCCTATGGAGGAGCCTCTGGCTTATAAGTGCATAACATAACAATTTTCTGTCTGATTCAGTATCAGGGGCTCTTTGTGCTGGGCTGAGATGCAGCCATAGGACATGTTGCAAAGCAGACCACAAATTCACAATTCCCCACAAGTCCTTGCACAATTCCTACCAAGTGAGGTCCCAGCCAGCAGTCCCATGGGGTCAGGGAACAGGATCCAGCCTGTAACATGGGAACTGTAGAAGCTTCATCTAGGATCAGGGTCTCAGATGAAGCAGCTACAGTTCCAGGTTTAGCTGCAGGAAAAAATATGTGAGATAGGTAACATCTACATCCAAGCCCTCTCCCCCCATTGTGGGAGCCTTTCTACCCTTTAATTGCTTCCCCTGAAATCCCAGGAACATCCTTTTAATTCATCTATAACAACAGTTCTAAAAGTGTGGTTTGTTGACTGCTCAGGGTCCTCAACAACCTTTCAGGAAGTCTAAGGTCAAAGCAGTATTCTTAATACAAGATGTTATTTGCTTTTTCACTGTGCTGACATTTGTTCCGATGATACAAAAGCAGTGGCGGACAAAACTATTGGCACTTTAATACAAATCAAAGCAGAGACACTAAACTTGTACTGGCAAATTATTTTATAAACCTTTGTATGTTATTTTACAAATCTTGTGAATTATTTTACAGAAATACCAGTTTTACTTAAGAGCACCTTTGATGAAGCAATAAACAATTTTATGAAATTTAATTGTATGAAATCTTGACCCATGCTATGATTTTTTAATATTTTATGTGAAAAAATGAGAAGTATGCATAAAGCACTTGTGCTATACACTGATGTGTGATGGTTGTCAAGGAAAAGCACTGTGTAATTGTTTGAATTCCAAAGTGAATCAGCCACTTTTTTCATTTTTACTTGAAAGAACGACTTGTATCTACCATGTGAGTCTGACAGTTTCCTAATATTTCAAGGCTTTTCTGATGAATCAGTGGTAATATTATTGAATGTGATCCTTTGATATTATAATGAAACATATTAATATTTGGTAGATCTGCATACTTCATTGAACTAATATTTTCTAAATGACCAGTGAATGACATTACAAATCATGTGTGAGTAAAACAAAAAAACAAAATAAAAACCACATGTACATAGATATATCTTAGGATTTTAATGTAACAGTATGAGAAGTTTATTGATGTGGCTTCAAATTCCGCAATACAATTACCTTTAAGAAACTACCACTTTCCTGTGTTGGTATATATCAAAGAAGAAAATGTTCCTTTCTTTCCCAACTACTTTTCTGTGTGAAACTGATGTTTTTTCTTATGCTCCAAACCAAAACAAGATATCACAATAGATTGGGGGCAAAAGCAAATATGAGAACCCAGTTGTCCTCCAGCATTAAGCTGAAATACGTAGAACTATTAACAGTGCTATTCTTCTCACTAATTTTTTTTTTTTGTTATTGAAAATTTAGGCTTTTTTCTATACAAATGTTATTTATGGTAAACTGTAGTGGTTTGTTTATTCTGTTTGCCTTTAATGAATTAATAAATATATTTTAAAACTTTTTGAGTTTTCATTTTTCAGAAGTTAAAAACAAAACTCAGGATCCTCAATAATTTTCAAGAGTATAAGAAGATCCTGACCAAAAGTTTGAGAACCACTGCCCCATAATGTTTATTGCATATTGTAGGAATTCACTGACTAAATGAGAATTTAGAAAATTTAGAGAATGTGTCTCAGCAGTGCTGTGAAAAGAAAGGACATACAGTGAGGTTGGATCAGGTGGAAAGTGGAGGCCACTGAAGTTTCTCTTCCCTAGTAACTCTTATGCTCTGGAGGTTTCCTAACTCTGCCTTCACATCAAAAGATACTTGTCCTGAGTCTCAAGTCCCTAGCACACAGACTACCTCATATAATAAACTAGTTAAATATGAAGTACCAAATTTAATGTTACCACTGTTTATTGAGCACATACTGGCTATGCTAGGAATCAGGCTAGAAATGAGGATATACTGATTAATAAAACATGGACCCTGGCCTCCAGGAGATTAGTCTATTAAGAGATATGGCTAGATAGAAAAATAATTCTAACAATGAGATAAAAAGTACTGGGTGATATTTATATGTTTAAAACAGACCTTTAATGACTTAATGGAGTCCAGTAGGGTTTTTCACCAGTGGAGGAGCAAATCAGGTATGGGTCAGGTCACCCCTTTGGAGCCCCTAAATTCACTAATACCTATCTTCTCTTCTTTCAGGCCAATAAACTTCCAGCAGAACTAACAAGAAATGAACGTATATTGCATCTCCTCCAAGGCAAAGAAGGGCACAGGAAGAGCTAACTTGGTTGCATTTAACTGAAAGAAAGGTAGAAACTTAAACTCCATTGTCCAAAAAGAAATTGCTTTTTAAATCATGTTGGAAATTCTTTTAAAAATGAAAATGCTCCAAATGCCCACCCTGGGTCCCTGACCAAGAAGTGCTGCACTTTGTGCCCCGAATCAAGACCAGGATAGCTCAGGGTCCCCTTCCCCTCACTTACATGGGCTTTTCACGCTGGCCTCTAAGCCCACATCAGTGGGGCCTGGCAGTTTCGTGGATTCCACAGAAACTCATTTTAAACTACACTAACTTGTGCCTCTCAGTTTAATTCTAATTGTTAAACCTTATGAGAGGTTTAAGCAAGGAGACAGAAAGACTAGCTTTTCAAAGATAAAGTCTGACCTTCAATAAATTGATGCACTTTTGCTTTTGTGTTAAACGTAAGTGTGCTAAAAGAAATAACTGTATCGTATTTTACATATATGTATGTCATCCTAGTGTAATGGTTTCTTCTGCCCAGGATCATAGCCATGTTTCATAAGATCTAATGATGTGTAGTTACATTATTAAAAATCCTGACATTCCACTGTGCTTTTCAAAAGTAGACTATTGAAGTATAAGAAATACAAATTGTTTATTTGTGAATGGTTCCTCATCTTATTCTTAACATGTAAAAATCATTTTTACCTGGAGTCCTTATTGTAGATACAGTAGGATTCAAGTGGCAAATTTGGATTTTCAAAAAACTACAAATCACAGGAAATTTAGTCTTGTTTCATTGAACTTCTGTTTTGATTCTGTTATTAGGGATCTATTTCCCATGCCATAACTAAGTAGACTTAACATACTGTGGAGTCTTGAGCTTCCAACACCATATGGCTTGATACAATGACTTTGAGGTCCTTGGGTAAAATATGATATATGCAAGTACAGTATGTTGCCATTACTATTGCAGGAGCATAAGTAATAAAAGAGTGCTATTAGTATTTAATAAGTGTTCATCTATGCATGTTCTTGAGCTGATTGATTCCAAGAAAGAAACCTGGGTTTTATGAAATTGTTTCTTTGAGAGAAGTGTCAAAATTTATATTCGATGCACTTTATAATCAATGGTGTCTTAATGCCTCTGTCAGTACCTAGTTGTACACACAAAAATTAAACTTTCTTTCTATCATCTACTACAATAAACACTGATGGTATTTCTGTTATTTAAACACATCTTCATTTTCTTGTACATCTTTTGCTCTGCTTTCCAGCCAGTGTTCTATGTAAAGACATGTTAAGATGGAGGAAATGTAATCCCAAAAGATTTTTTTAACCAGTTTTCAGTATTAGAAAAAACATTTTCTTTGTCAGTAAACAATGGAATATAATTTTTGAAATTAGAAGGTATTCTCTTAAATTTTGTTATGATCAATAAAATAATCAACAAAGATCAGCTTATTTTGATGAATATCACAAGCAAAGCCTATTGCAACTCATAGCCCCCAGAGATACCTACAGCTTGATTAGCTATGCAACATGTCTGCAATATAATTTCAGGATAAAAAATGAAGAGGGGAAGCTGGGATGGCTCAGCTAGTTAAGTGCTCGCTTTGCAGCCCCAGAGCCAGATGATTGAATCCTGGCCTGGCCCAGGCAGACTCATATGCTGAACTGGGGTGTGGCCCCAGTTCAGTTCTTGCCAGGGCCTATGCGGGCAGCTCCCGGCCCAGTTCCTGCCCTGCACAGCCCCGTGCCCACCTGTGGAGTGAAACTATATGGAAAACTAACGCTGTCAACTATGGAGACTGCTCTGGGCCCTCCCACTTCTCTCTGTCTCTCTGTCTGTCTCTCTCTCTGTCAAAAAAACAATAAAAATAAATACATCTTAAAAAATAAGAAAGCTCTGTCTGTACTGCTAACATACCCACATAGAAACATTTTAGTAGCTAAAAAGTAGTGCCAGTTTCCTCACTGACTTTCTTTTATTCAGCAAAGTTGTACAAATACACATTTCCCTTTATTGGAATTTCATAAGGTGGTATTTATTTTGAAGAGGAAAATAATGTGGGTTTATATGCTTTATAATTTTTCCCCTTAGTTAATCCACACACCAAAAATTGCAACTAAGTTGCTCATCACTGATATAAATCAAAAGTACTCATAACAAAGCTCCAAAAGACAAAATGGGATGAAATCACAATTTTTTTCACTAAGACACATTGTCCTTGGTCTGTTCGTTAGATCATTTTATGTGGATAATGTTCTAGATCAATATTAGGGCTATTAAAAATGAACCCAGTAGCTTTAACATTTAATAGAGGCCTTATTACTATAGGTCAGAGATCTCTAGCTCAGAAGGCTCACATTTGCTCTAGATGAGAATATGGTATCCATAGCAGGGAATATAATTCTATTAATACTAATCACTCAAAAAGACTGAGTAAAAGGTCTGTTATTTAAAGTTAAATCAGGGAAGCCGAATGGCTCAGCAGGTTGAGTACTTGCTTTGCAGCCCCGGGGACCAAGGATCGAATCCCAGCCTCTGCCCATACAGATCCATATGCTGAACTGGGTGGGGTGTGCTTCCCATGCAGGAGGCCCCCAGTTTGGTCCTTGTCCCCCGGTTCAGCCCCTGGCTTGAGGGGGCATGCCTACCATGTGGGAGGCCCCCAGCCCGATTCCTGCCCTGCATGGCCCCTGCCCACCTGTGTGGAATGAAACCATGTTTAAAACTGATGATGCACAACTATGGAGACTGTTCTGGGCCCTCCCTCTTCTCTCTGTTTCCCTCTGTCTCTGTCTTTGTAAAAAACAATAAAATAAATCTTAAAAAAAATAAAGTTAAATTGCATTTATTTTGCACACAGGTAGATGACTCTTATTTCATGTTAATTTAATTCACGTTTCAGTGAACTCTCTCAATCCCAAGCTTCAGAACTAATAATTCCTATACAAATCATTTGCTTACTTGAACCACAAAATTTCTCTTTGCATCTATTTGTTTGGTGAAATATTTTATGTTATAAATCAAAATAAAGTTAATATACTACCCAATTTGCCTTTGCTTCTTTTTCCTGTTTTTTATTTATTTAGTGTTAAATTTATTGAGGTGGCATTCATAAAAATTACATAGGTTCCAGGTATACAGTTCTATATTACATTGTCTATGTATTGCATTATATGGTTACCACCCAGAGTCAATTCTCTTTCCATCACCATACATTTGATGTCCCCTTTCTACTACCCCCCTTTCTTACCCTCAGGTAACCACTAAACTATAACAACCTAATATCAGTCCTTTTCCTGTTTCTTTTTAATAGAAGTTATTTCTATGTAATTTTAATAAAATGGAATTTTAAAGTTAATAATTCAGCTCAGTATGCTTTATGTTACTTATGGACTTATGATCTCATTTTTACTGTGAATAACTTTTGTAATGATCCCAAAAGGTTTTTCATTCAGACAAAAATTCCTGGGATAGTCACAGAAGATACTGAAAATAGAAACTCTTAATTGTACATCGTGATGATTTGATTACAAGCATACTTCATTTTATGGCACTTCACAGATGTTGCTTTTGTTACAAATTGAAGGCAAGACTCTCCCACAGCAAAAAGATTATGACTCACTTTTATTGCAGTGGTCTGGAAAGGAATCTGCGATATTTCCAAGGTCTGCCTGTATACCTTTTGATAGGATTCCCCTATTTAGTTAATTAACACATCCATCAACTCATATATTGATCTTTGCATGTATTAACATCTTAATTTCCATTTTATTGCCTGTGATGCTCCTCACTCTTCAGTGCTTTGCAATGACTTTTTCTTCTGAAATAGCTGATAGTTTTGCACAATTTCTTGTTTAGGAAACAAATATCTGCAGTGGTAACATCAGAAATGTGGATAACTCAATAGCCATTCTGGCTTCTTCCCCTGCTCCATCCACCCTGTCCAACCACAGGAAAGCTCTGTCTCATCATTACCGCACACTAGGATACCTGAGTCAGGCTAACACCACTCCCAAATGCCAGGCTAGGCGGAATCCAGTGGAGATGCCTGCATTACGAGGTGAGCCTGCACTGCAGGTTATAGGGGTAAGAAGCCGAGGTCCTAATTTCATAACAAAGTGGTTTTGATGTTAGAACTGGCTGAGCCTCACAAGTACTAACCAAGTGGAGTCTGCATATTTTTTTTTTTAAGATTTATTTTTATTGTTTTTGACAGAGATATATATATATATATATATATATATATATATATATATATACAGAGACAGAGACAGAGAGAAGGGGGAGGGCCCAGAACAGTCTCCATAGCTGCACGTAATTGACTTTTCCACATAGTTTCACTCCACAGGTGGGCGGGGTTGCACAGGGCAGGAACTGGGCCAGGGTCTCACCCTGTTGAGAACCGAACTGGGGGCACTCCCCAGTGCAGCACATGGGCCAGGGCTGGGATTTCATCCTCAGTCCCCAGGGTTGCAAAGTGAGTGCTTACCACTGAGCCATCCCGGCTTCCCCTGCAGATTATTAATAACAACACTAGAAACAGCAGCAAACATTTGTTGAAGGACTGTTATGTGCTAAGCTTACATAGATATTCTCATAACTTTTATATGAGGAAACTAACTTTGAGAGATCACCTCCCTCCTTGTGTTGGCTTGGTGCTGGCCTCCAACTTTTGGGTTTTGCTTTTTAGTGGGGGAAAGCCAGAGAGAGTGGTGACCAGATGGAGTCACAGTTGTACCTGAAGGCAGTGAGGATAAAGAATATGCGACATATTTTTCAAAGTATTTATAGGTAGAGCTAATGATGATTGATGATTAAATGGACACAAAGGGTAAGGAAAAGGAGAATTAGGGATTATACTAAGACATGTCAGAGGACCCTAAGACCACCCCCTTGTTTTGGTGATTTGCTAGGAGGACTACAGGTCATCATATGGTCATATTCATGGCTAAGAGACAGCAAAAAGATATATAGTAAAATCAGGAAAGGGACAGGGAAATGATATAAAGATAGAGGAAACCAGGTACAAGCTTCCAAAAGTCCTCTCCCAGTGGATTCACACAGGGTGAGCTTAATTAGCAAGAAGTTGCAAAGTGTTGTCTACTGGGGAAGCTCATGAAAGACCCAAGCTTTTAATTAGGATCTGATCACATAAGCATGCTCGGCCTAACATTTACAAAAATTCCAGACTTCCAGAAAGAATATAGGCATTCAGCATAAATCACATTGTACAATTTAGTCACCATAAGTTATTATCATTTAGGGAAAGTTTTATACCAGTTTAGGGAAATGTTAGCCAGCCACATTCCCAGATGCCAGCCAATGGCGAATCTTGTAAGCAAGACTTTCTGAGGATAAGTTTCAGGTCTGCTGTGTTAACATGGTGTATGGTGCCAATAACTATACTAGGAGAGAGAAAGAAAAGCAGTGTGGGGTGGGAACCGAGAGAATTTGGACATGTTCAAATTGAAAAAAATAGATTCCAGAGGCAGCTGTAAATGGCAGCTTAATGTTAAGGGCAAGACTGTTACTGATTTGGAGCATAGTCTATGTTACCGTGTTTCCCTGAAAGTAAGATATCCCCTGAAAATAAGACCTACTTACAGTTTTGCCTCTCGCTGAAATATAAGGCATCCCCCCGAAAATAAGACCTCCCCAAAAATAAGACCTCCCCGATAATAAGGCCCCCACTGATTCTGAAAGAAATGGAGTCACAAGAAATTCACCAGGAAATTCAGGGTTTGTATTGTTATGATGATGTTCCAGAGGATGATGACATGACTGTAATTGAATAAATGAGTAAATGTACCATAGATTGTTGTACATGGAAATAATGGTAGTAACAAGAAATTCTTGATACTGTAGGATTCACAGTTTGTCTGGTTATGCTGGTTTGTGATGACAACTACTACCGTACTGTATACAGGTAATAAATTTCCTTTTTTTTTGTTCAACAAATGTGTATCGTATTCTTCATGGAAAAATAAGACCTCCCCTGAAAATAAGAACTAGCGCATCTTTGGGAGCAAAAATTAATATAAGACACTGTCTTATTTTCGGGGAAACAGGGTAGAAGTGATGGTCAAAGTCATGGGATGAAAGAAGGAGGCTCTGGTTAAGCAAGATGGAAAGTTAGCAAAAGAAAAAAAAAAGATAAAATGGACAGGAGTGGGAATGAAACATATATTAAGAAAGGAGAAAGTCTCGAGGAGAGGAGAGTAGGTAACAAGGCCCATGAAGAAGCATGACCATGTACCACAAGGGCTGACAAATTCCAGACTTGTTTTTGCTCCACAACTTTGCCCTTGATGAGCTTATTCAGTCACTAAAGAACTCTAGCCCTGTGTTGGAGGGGATAAGGATGACTGATCACCGTGATTGGTCAGGACCTGGAGCTAAGGTCAAATTAAAATAAATAGTTGTCTTAAAATGATTCTAGTTGTGATTGGTAGAACTATATCTACAAAGCCACTCCTAACACTTTCTAGGAATTGTTGACAACACTTAGAATGCATTGCTTTTGCTTCATCACCAAGAAATAAAGTACTTTATACCCCACCATAGATATGAAAGAGCTCTCTAGTGCAATGGAGATGGGCCTGTGAGGTAATGTTTTACTACCTTCCTGGTAAAATGAGACAAAACATGTTTGAATATGCTGGTCAACTCGTTTCAATTAATGTGTTTTATCTCACTGTAACTGATGCTAAAATATTTGTGCATGGAACCATGTTGAAGTAAACAGAACCAAAGCATGTTTGAATTTTCATGCCATTGTCTCACATTAGCTCATACCTTTGTATAGTAGACTCTCAGTTAACCAGCATCCATGCCAGATAAATTAGTATTATTTCTCCAATTTTTTTGCTGGTTGCTTGAGTTCCAGTTAATGTAGAGTCTACTGTACTTACCTGTACTTCAAAATATGGAGAAAAACAAAGAAACAAGTTATGTGCTACCTGTGCAAAATAAGAATGATTTACTTCACATTTCTTTAGCTGAGGACCCAGGGAAGTCTCTACTCTGCTTAACCTACCGAACACAATGAAATAAATCAGTAATACAGAGGTACTTTTTCCAGGCTCTCTGACTACCATGCTTAGCCCTCAGTTAAATAATTATGCATCAATGGGTCTGGAAAGTCTTAGAATATTTTCCTGGCACTCTTACCCTTATTTTTAGCAATACTTTAAGATAATTTAAAACCATGAAGTCATGTTTTAACAATTAAGGGAAGTTAAAGAACTTCAGTTCTCAGAAACCATGTCAGCTTTATCTGTGTCAAAAGAAAGAATTACTTCTTCCAAGTTTGGTCTCTTCTTCTCTCCCTCACTAGGATTTAAACTCTAATTTTTAATTAGGGAAATGCTGTTGTCCTCACTTTCTATAGTTAGACTTGTAAAAACACCTTTAGAAAGAAAGTCTTCAGTTTGTAAGAGTTGAGCTATATTAGGACACATTAGACCAAAAACTATACCCACACAAAGGAAATTGTGCCATGTGACTGAATCCTTCAGAGAAGATAAACACCAGTGTGAAACACTGACTGCCAAGTTTCAAATACTACGAGTAACATCATATCTGAGTGGAAGTTACACTGCAACCCATGACTGGATTAATCACCAAATCAAGTATTCTTACTCGGTTGAACAATATTTTACCATAAGTCTGACCAACAATGTCCCATTTCTGGGTCAGTCATAACTACTGGCACTAAAGCCATGAGTTGTAGCTGTAAGCTATTTTAAATGAAGATGTCTGTGAAATTCAGCTTCCTTAAGTATGGAGTTTTAAAAGTTGATTACAGAACCCAAAAGAATTGAGTGCATATTTCAAAGAACATATACAAGAATATTCATAACTCTATAACAGCCCAAACTGGAAACAAGCCAAATGTCTGCCATGGTATTTTATACCTTGGAATACTACTTAACAGTTAAAAAAAAAAAAAAGAACTTCTGGGGGCAATGAGGATGAGTCTCACATCTCACAATGTTAAGAGAAAGAAACCAGACACAAAAGAGTATAATTCCATTCACATGAAGTTCAAGAACAGGCAAAGCCAATTCATGATGATAGAAGTCAGAATAGTGGCTACCTGTTGGTTGGAGAGGGGTGATGATATTGACTGGGAAAAGGCATGAGGGAGCTTCTGGAATGCTGAAAATGTACTATGTGCTTCCTCTGGGTGGCAGATGCACAGATATATGGTAACTAGCCTTGAAGGGGCCCCAAATGCTCCCCTCTGCTGGTATTCTTGTCTTCGTGTAGTCTCTCTCCTACACTGTATCAGGAATGGTTTGTGTAGAATATGGCGAAAGTGATGGCATGTCACTTTTGAGGTTAGATCATAAAACGCTGCCTGTTGTCTTTTGATTTAGTTACTCTGGAGGAAGTCAGCTGCCACATCTTGAGGACACTCAAGCAGCCCCATGGAGAAGCCCACGTGGAGAGAAACAGGCCTGACAGCAGCACCTTGTAAGCTGATCCTCCAGCCCCAGTTAAGCTTTCATCTGATGGTAGCCTGACTGGTATCTTGAGCACAGCCTCATGAGAGGACCTGAGTCAGATCCCTGACTGACATAAACTGTGATATAATAAATGTTTGTTTTTTTAATCTACATTTGGGGGTAATTTGTTATGAAGTCATAGATAGCTAATGTAAGCATATAATATGTAAAAATTCATTAAACTTCACATGTAAGCTTTTTACACCTTATCTGTGTTAAATATTAATAAAAAAGAAAAAAGTCTATTACCAAAAAGAGGTTCCCAGAAATGATTAGCCTGAAACTCCCTAGGGGTTTGGAAGAAGCATTAACTCAAGGTCTCCCATATTCCACCAAAATGTGGCAATGTGTAGTCTGACAGGGAGAGAGTTGTGAGCCGATCACTTACTCCTATTCCCTGTGTTCAGCTGTCATCCCCCTGCTATCCACAGGTGATTCTTTTAGAGCCACCTCTAGTTGCTTGCTGTTCCTGGACCTTTTGGGTGGCAGTCCACCAGCAAAACTTAAAATGTTTGTGACTATTACAGCAAATATTATGGTACTAGCAGCAAAAACAGGGCCAACTTCTCTGATAATCACAGTAGGCACAGTGCCTAGGGCCCCTGATGCTTTTAAGGTCCCATGAAAATGTTCCAATTTCACTTTCTTTTAAAACTAAAAGAAAAATAATATAGTAATAATATATACTAAGGAAGGTAGCCTGGCTTATATTTGTCTTTATACAAATACAGTTGTAAAATTAATTTTAAGTGGTTTTTTTCTTTTAAAGGAGAAAGGGGCCTCCAAAATGCCATAATTGCAGCCCTCAGCAAAATGAGGGGTGCTATGAACTGAATTATGTCCCCCCACCCAAATTCACTTTTGAAGCTCTTAACCCACAATGTAACTATATTTAGAGTTAGAGCCTTTAGGAGGTAATTAAGGTTAAATGAGGTCATGATGATGTGACCTTAATCTGACAGAATTGGTGACGTTATACAAAGAAAGAGACAGATCTCTGCACACACAGGCAACAAGGAAAGACCGTGTGAACACATGATGAGAGGGCAGGCCTTTACAAACCAGGAAGTGGGTCCTCACTAGAAACTGAGAGCACCTTAATCTTGCACTTCTCAGCCTCCAGAACTGTGAGATATAAATACCTGCTTTTAAGCCACCCAGTGTATTGTATTTTGTTTTGACAGCCGGAGCTGACTAAAACAAGGGGGAAAAGCCAAAAAAACCCAACATAGTAAAGTGATGACATGCTGGCTCCATCAGCAACTGGCTTAGATACCACCAAATGAAGTTGGTTGCATACTAGTACCCCAGAGTCTCAGCTCTATCTTCATTACCTATTATTGAACTTCAGCTTTCAAGTTAGAAATTAGGCAAGCTTACAGTCTGTGTCATGGTGTTCATACATGCAGACTGAGGGAAAAGCCCTGAGACAGAAAGTCTATCTTTTTAAGCAGAGGGCAGGGAAAGACTACAGAAAGAAGCTGGCCACTCCAGCCTGGTAATTAGAGTTTATTAAGGGAAAATTACATATGATGCATGTCTTAGGCAGTTGCAAGACAAAATGGATCATTGCACCACTTGGCAGGTGCCAAAGAATTATATAAGGAAAGGGGAATGGGGAAGTCCCAGGTACTAGTTCATGAATGCTACCAGGTATGGAAATTTATTAATACTTCACCTGTTTAACCAGGTCAGAACAACAGCCTGTTCAGGAACCAGCACATAGCAGGAGGCAGGGAGGGGTGCTGATGTATGTCAGAATGAACATCAATTATGATCAGACAGTCTCTGTCACATCATGGAACAGTCTACCATACTAGTAGTTAGGCATTCCTTTTTCTTTGCCCACTTGACTCACTGTCTACTCTGAAGTTTCCAAGTCAGCAGAAAAAAAAAAAAAAAAAAAGAGTTTCTATATTAGAAGAAATCAAAGTTACTTTGTTGTAATGAAATTTTATTAATATGAATATACTGATCAAATCACATCCCTAGTCTATAAGGTGAGAGATCATGGATGCTTAGCCAATGAAATAACCCAGGAGAGTGAGAGTTAAAGAAGAATATGTTTTAGGTTGAACAGTGTGGTCATCTACATTGAATACTACTAGAGGTCAAGTGAAATGAGAACAAACAAGTTGTCCTTAGATCTGACAACACAAAAATGAATGATGACTTTAAGAACAGCAGGTATCCATGTGATTACCCAGCCTTTAGAGGGTGAAGGGGAGCTGGATTCTTACATCACTCCTCACAGCAAAATAACTCTCGATGGATCATTATTTTCATAAAATAATTAAAACTCTAGAAGAAAATATGAAATAATTTTTATAACCCTGGAAACTAGTAAATTAGTAAAAATACCTACAACACATGCTAGACCAATGGGTTAATATTTCTTAATAAATAATAAAGAGCTTTTATAGGCATATAAAAAATAGTAAAAAAAATGAATACAGGAAAAGATATGAAATTATAAATGTAAGAAATGGTTCTTAATCTCATTTATAATTATAATAAGATACAAATGAAAGCATTACAATATTTTATAAAATAAGCAAAATCACAAATGCCATTTTTCACTTATCAGAATGGCAAAAATAAGTGTTGGGGGAAAGCCGGGACGGCTCAGCGGGTTGAGCGCTCGCTTTGAGGCCACGAGGACCGAGGATCGAATCCCGGCTCCAGCCCAGGCGGACCCACGTGCTGAACTGGGGAGTTCCCACAGTTCGGTTCTCTAGCTGTCTCTGTCTCTCTCTCTATCTGTCAAAAGTAAAATAGAAATAAATATGCAGTGAAGATAAAATAATTACTCTCTATAAATATAAAAAAAAAGATATAAAAAAATAATAAAATAAGTGTTGGCAAAAAGGTGAAATCAGGTACTTCCATTTGTTGTTAGCAAAGTTGTAAACTGCAGTCTCTTTGGATAGCAATTTGGCAATAATCAAAACTAAAACAAACATTCCCTTTGATCTCACAATATAAAATTTTGAACAGTTCTATTTGTATATAATTGCAAAGATTTAAGTTCAGGATGTTCATTGTATCATCATTGTTTCCAGTAACAAAAGTGAAAAAACAAATGTCCAACAGGAGATTGATAAGTAAATTATGTAATGAATCAAAAACTATTAACATGAGTATGCTTTCATCAGCTAGCTAAAAAATTTTTTTATCTTGGGTCAGTGTTCTCATCTCTCTTCCTAAGGGAAGAAATGTTCAATAGTTTTTAGATTTCTGTGATTCAGTATCATGAAGAAACCAGAGGGCACAAAAAGATGCAAATCTTTGTGGAATCCACGCAGCTCAGGCATGTGAAGAAGCACATGGGAAAGAAAAGGTGAATTTATGCAGCATTACTGGAACCATACAAACTCTTCACTGTACCAGAATGAAATTTGAGACTTATTTTGGAATACTTATTGGTGGATGAACCATATTTCATTGACTTAGGCACTGCTCTGAGATTGGCCATTGACTTAGGCACTGCTCTGAGATTGGCCTGCATCATTCTGGCTTCAGAAATGTTAGATACCTACAATGTAATCCAGTAGAGCTAGTAAAAATACAGTACACTCTCCTTTAACTGGAACTCAAGCAATAGGCACTTCATTAATCGGAACTCAAACAACAGGCACTTTTGGTTAATGGGGAGTACACTGACCTTTATCAGGCATCCACCAATCCCCGGGGTGCCGGTTAACTGAGAGTCTACTGTAATAAGGTGAAAAGCCATATCGCTAAATATAAAAAAGCAACCTACAAAATGTATACTGTGTTTTCACTTGTTTAAAAAGTTCATATATTATATTTACATATATGTTTTCCAATACATAGAAGTTTTCAGGCGGATGTTTTTGCACATTTATAAAGATGCTATCTCTAATAATTTCATTTTCCCTCTTGTTTTGTCCTTTATTATTATGTAATCAATGTTGAATGTTGTATATAATGATAGTGGGATTTAAACAAACAAAAGATCTGTTAGGATCTCAACCACGTTAAAACTATTTTTATAGAAGGAGAAAATATACCTCAATGTGACACAGGTGATCCATAATGGTGGAATTATATATTTTTTAATACTTGTCGCTAAACTTTTGTGCATTTTCAAAGTTTCTACCCTAAACATGGATTACTTTGTTACAACAAAAAAATGTTTCTTGGAAATATGATAGTTTATTTAAAAAACATATCCTAGACTTTTGGCCATGGTTGAAGCTATACAAAAGACAGAACCTGAAAAAAGTACAAGGGCTGTTCAGAAAGTATCCAGTCATGTACTATGAAAAGTAGAGGCATCTATGGCTGGACTTCTTCCAGACAACCCTCATATATATAGCTAAAACATATTTGTTACTGTTTTGTAACTGATGGACATAATTTGTGAAGCATCAAAATTTCTGCCCAACCCAGAAATGTTTCATATGGTGCTTGAAATTTCCTTTCATATCAATTACTTTGTAAAGTTATTTTGTTTGTTTTTTTGTTTTTGTTTTTCCATGAGAACTGGCTAAGGGTAACTAACCCAGCAGGACCCAGAGAATACATTACAGCTATAGTTCTTAAATTTGAGTGTGCATTGGAACCACCTGAAGGGTTTGTTAAAAAACACAATGGCTGGGCTCATCCCCAGAGTTTCAGATTTAGTGTGTCCTGGGTGAAGACCCATACATTTGCATTTCTAACAAATTCCCTGGTTATGGTGATGCTGCTGGCTCAGTGACAACACCTTTGAGTACATATTCATAGAGCATACTACTTTATCATCAGTGGAACCACCAGGCTCAGGCAAGTACACTGTTGGATTAGAGTCAGAAGGTCATCATGGAAGCTCTGGGGCTGAAAAAGAAATCCCTATGGTTTCAGTGCCCAGCCAGCCAGGTGGACATCTCAGGGCTGAGGAGGTGGGGAGGGAGTCAAGACAGTAACTGAATCAGTCAGTTTGTGGCGTGGAGCAGGGACAGAAATATCACCTGCATCATGGGCCTACCTAGGACTGGGTATGAGCGTTGCTACAGATGGACATTTAGCATTTTCATTGCAAACTGGCATCCACTGTGGGGAGAAGAGATCCTTACCTCCACTTTCTTAACTTCAAAATGAAAATGACTGATGCTTATGAGTGGTTTCAATGATTGAAATCTGAGGGGAAATGCTACCAGGAATACATAGAACAAAAATAAGTGTAAGGCAAATATAGATATATAATCATGAGCAGCAGCAGGTATAAAAACGGTTCTTCTTTATCGTTTACTTCACTTAAAACTAAATAATGTACTCTGCTCCCACTTCACAAAGTACCCGCGGGTTCTCTGCTACTCTTGGCACCCCCAGTAGATGGTGTGGATCTACTGCTTTTCCGAACGTGGCTGAGCGGACGAAAACCGAGATGGGGTGACATCACCCACCGCCGCGCTCCGCCCCTCGCGCCCTCGGATCACAACATGGTAAGGTCTCTGCGCGACACCACTGCGGGCATCGCTCGAAGTGTGCAGGCACAGATTCGTTTTGGGTGACTGGGTTTGGGAGAACTAGCTCGGAGTGTGAATCGTGTCTAAATATGTATTCCACAAATAGGGTCTCACTTTGGGTAAACAGTGTCCAAACACTCCCATTTACTAAAACCGTCTCGCTCACCATCTCCAACCGGATAAAGAAAAACAGGACAGAAATGAGTTTAAAGCATGAAAACCACACACTGTTGATACAACTCCAGAAATACTCTCCCACGTCAGGCCCCCAAGGGCTACAGGGTGAAGTGCGCAGCTTCGGATCATGCCCCGCCCCCGATCACGGCTAGGCCACGCCCCTCTCCCTCCCTCCCGACGAGCCAGCCTCGCTCGGGAAAGGGCCTGGAGGGGCAGCACCGCCTAAAGGAGGGAGGAGCTAACGAAGCTTACTTCCTTCCTGACCTGCGCGCGCACCCGCTGCCGCTGGCGTCTCCTCCCTGTCTGCCCGCGGGGCGTGGAGAGAACATTGTGACGCTGAGTCCAGCCGAGCCTGGTCGAGTGAGCCTACCCTCTGCTGAGGACTGCACCCCCGCGCCACGGCAGCATGAGTGCTCGCGGACCGACCCTGGGCCTCCTCCTGTTGCTGCTGTGCCCGACCCAGGTGAGCGGCTGCCGGGGACCCGGTGCGCTGTGGGAGACGTGGCGGGGCCGCGAGTCCCGAGGGCTGTAGGCAGCGCAGCGGCTTAGACTCTCCGGTCCTCTGAGGGGCACAGGTCCAACCGGTCCTGGGGAAGTTGGTTTAACGATGGAGCCCCTTGAGACAGCCCCCCCGCCCCCTCCCCGCGCGCACACACACACACACACACACACACCTCTCTAGTTTCTTTCTCAGGCTACGCACTTTTCCCTGTGGTCTGTCAGAGGGTGGCAACTGGGAGCTACTTACTGGTTTGGCCTGTTTTGAACTCATTTCTGCTGTGGTCACCGAATTTCTCGATTTAGGTTGTGGGATCAGAGGGAAGGAGGAAAGTGGACAGAGAGGGTTAGAGATCTTATTTAACCCTCCTTTCCCCCTTAATTCTGTCACATACACACGAACTCTTTATAAGTTTGTTTAGAAGATGCTTCCCTAAAAATGAATGTGTAAGGAGAGGTAAAGAAAGGAAACAGTTCGTCAAGCACCAGATTGAAACAGCCCTATGTACTTCACATAAGTCAGCCTGTTTTTATAAAGAGTGCAAGTTACTTATCAAATCCCTTTCACATCTTCGGAAACTGAGGCTATGGAGTGTGTGTGTGGCAGAGGGGTTGGGGGTGGGGTGGGGGGGGGAGGTAGTAATTGACTTTCCTTGTTACAGTTGTAGCTAGTAGCAGGATGGGGCCGGAAACTCAGTAGCCTGACTCCCTGGCCTAGCTTTTCCTTGGTTTAGTATCCTTGGGCATGAGCGCCTATTTGTGTGTCTGCAGTTTCTCTTTGAAAACTGGGAGGTGTTGGTGGAGGATGTGTAAGGATATAGTGCTGATAGACCAGCAGGATGAAAGAGGGAGCTCTGAGAATCCTGTGCCCTTGTACCCACTTAAAGGTGTGTGGACAGTGAGGGGGTCATGAATCACACGAAAAGGCAGATTACAGGTTTTCCTCAGACTAGAAAATTTCTGGAAAACCTCTCCTTAAACATCTGTGTAGTAAGGGCCCAAGAGATAGAAGAACTGTGGTTCCCTCCTTCTATGTATATGTGGTGGTGGTGGTGTGTGTGGGGGGATCCCCAGTAGCCTGGGCTTGTGGAAGAGCAAACATCTGATGCTTGGTTGGGAGGAGAGGCAGAGGAAAGCAGGTTTCAGGGAGGCAGTTTAGAATGAGGTCAGAGGGTAGACTGCTCACTAACTCTGTGGCTTTGGACACATTACTTTTTTAAGCCTCAGTGTTTTTCCTGAAGAAATACAATACCTCAGAGAATTATTAGGGTTATTAAGTAACATGATCGATGGAGAGATCTCATCACTATAGTAAAAACTCAAATAGTAACAATTATGTGACTTAAAGAAAATATAGCTGTTCAGTTTCCCTAGAGTCAAGATCTCATAGGCAGGCTTCATATTAAGAAGCTTTCAGTTATCTCTGAAGTCCTTTTACCTGGAGATAGGATCCTGGCTGATGGCCAATGAATGCTTCGCCTCCTAAGACTTTTGGGATAGGGAAGAGGTTGGTCATGAGGTTGGTCACCAATCTCTTGCAAACTACCTGAAAGCCTTGAACAGCTCTGTAAAACTTAACTGGAAAAACCCCTATTGTTAATTTACAAATTAACTCCTTATAAGTCTGCAGAGGCTTTCAGTGGGGAGATATGTGCTTTAAAAATTTTTACCAGTCAACAGCAGCTCATCTGGGTTCAGTGTGAGCACTAACAAAATTTTGTCACAGAATTACAGACTAACTGTCTCTATAAGGTCTAAAATGTATTTTGGAGAGATTTTTGCTCTTCTTAATTTTAATTTTTTTTACAGATAATGAAATAACAGTAGATTGCGTGAGTTTCATAAACTTTTTTCTTGAGGAATTTGGTACATAGTGAGGTCTGAGAAGGAATTAAGCCATTTTTTTTTCTGAGATTGGGAATGGTTTTATCTTTTGTCCTAAGAGTGTTTAAAAATAACCATCTGAAAATGGAGCAAATGTGGGTATCTTCCCCCTTTGCTCCTAATTCCTGGTTGATGCTGTGATCAGATATCACATTAACATTAGTAATCAAGGGAAAATGGGTTTTTTATTTTAGTGAGTGGGCAGAAAGAAAACAACTTGCTGAATAGGTCTTTGTACTTCTTCAGTATTTGTCATATTACCCAGAACAAAGACTCCCTCTGGTCATGAAGACAGTATGATCTCTCTTTCCAGAGTAATCCTTTTTCACTCTCAGCACCTCCAGAAACGGGTGTTTTTCATTGTGTTTTAAGAATGACACATTCCCCCACTATGGAAGTCTGGGTGAACCCTTCTCTAATCTGATCTCAGGCACCCCTTTCAGCCCTTTCACCTATAGCTCTGTGGAGGGCATCAGCTCTCCAGCCAAATAAACTACTTGTTATCAAAACCCTGCCCTCTTCCAAGGCCCAATTCAAATGCTCCATCATCCATGACATTTGTTCCCCCAACTAGAATGCCTTCCCTCTGAAGTTCTAAATCTTTGCTTAAACTTCTACAACAGCATTTCCTGCCTGGCAAAAGACTGAGTTAAAAGGCCTGGATGCGGGACTTGCTCAATTCTTCCTCTTACCAAAAGTGATCTTGACAGTCCAGTGATCCCCTGGAGTCTCAATCTCCTCCTCTGTAAAATCGAGTTAACACTATACCTGCTTCTCAGGGTGCTTTTGGAAAGACAGAGAAGTATTACTGGAATTGAACTACTAGACTGCAGACTCCTTGAAGGCAAGAACTATACTTTACCATCTCCAGTATGGCCAGGATTCTTCTGAATATTAAATTATTGGGCTTTCATGCGTTCAGGTTAGGGGACAAGATGGGGAAAGGGTTCAGAGGCTAGTGGAGATCAGAATTGGGTTTTTGTTTAACAGGCGATAATCAGCAACCATCTGTGGTCCAACAAGTTTTTTTATTTGTTTGTTTGTTTGTTTTTTGCTTGGACTATACCACTTATTTTGCTTTTGGAATATTTACTTTGGCAAGAAAACGTAAAAAAGACAAAAAAAACAAAACCCTCTCTCATGCAAGAGTGCTGTTGGGAATATTTGAGAGGGAAACTTGAAATTTGTTCTTCATCTTGTTACTACTGCCCCTTTAGGCCACTGAGGAACTCAAATTATTGCCAGTCACTAATTTCATAAATATAAAGTGGTTGCTATGGACATGGATGCATAAGTAAATCAAAACAGTAACGTATATAGAAAACAATCTACAAGTTGTAAAGTGCTATGTAAATATTAGTAGTTTCTTTTTCTGTCTTATTAATAGTTGATAGGAGGAAGGGTGAATATATTTTTTAAATTACAATGCAAAGTGTCCTTTAATAAAAATAAGTACAAGGGATGCTGGGATAGCTCAGCAGGTTGAGCACTTGCCTTGCAACCACAAGGTCCAGGGTTCAAATCCTGGCCCCTACAAACCCGTATGCTGAACTGTAGCACAACTAGTAACCATCAATTCAGTTCCGCCCCCCCCCCCCCCCCCCCCCCCCCCCCC
>PVKE010016308.1:15000-32163 GCA_004027555.1 Craseonycteris thonglongyai | reverse complement strand
AGTGATTTAAAAAATAAAAAATAGTTTTGAACATATATTTTACTTATCTACCCATACCTCGCTGGAATGCACCTTATACTGAAACACAGTGTATAAACATAGTATGCATTTCACACCCCTTCTTCCCCCTTAGACTACGCCTATGACAAGTCGATCGCGACACACTTTTAAGATAAAAAGTAGATCTTATATACAGAAATGTTGGCCACCCCTGGTGCAGAGGAGAGACAGGATGACACTAGAATGCTACTATCACAGCAGGAAAAAAGGTTAACAAGAACTAGACCAGTAGTGGGCATAGAGAGATTTGCAGTTACTTGTAAAAAAAAGTAATTATCAGTTTAGGAAGAAAGATTAATCTTATAACAACATGTTAATTACAGTGATACGTGGATATGAAAATAAAATTCTAACAATATATTGTTATAGCTTTACAAATGAAACCACATTGTCACAGAAACTAAACCACTATAAGAAAAGAAAGGTGACTTCCTGTTGGTCACTCTGAAAACTCTATTTTCATTATTCATCCTTATCTGAAATTAATTACTACAATTTTCTTTCTCTGCCTTCATTTCCCATTTGTATATTTAATTTTAAATCATAAGAATCAAAGTAAGATTTTTTGATACTCAACAATGTAATACAGTGAAATATATCTGTTCATCAAAGCACTGTGTGGCTTGCCAAAGTACTATTTTATATCATCAAAGAACTTGATATAAACACAAAACAGTCTTAACTTTAATGAACCATGATTGTTAAGTTGGGTCATTTGCCAGGACATGGGCTCTTAATGAGTACATGGATTAAAAGAATAATAACATAAAGGAAGTTTTCAACTATATGAGCATGCAAATGAATTCCAAGGGACTAAGCCTAATTCTTTTTCCTCTCTACACAAAATTTAATGTTAAAATTTAATTTCTTATTGCCTGCTTTTAAATTATTAATTTTAGTTAAACAATAAAAAAGATATATAAAGCAAGGTGGTGGGAATGATCTACAATATTGCCATTACCATTACTTCACACTAAGAAGATGATCAGAATCTGAAATTCTGATCCTAGATTTAATGATGAACTATTCAGTTACAGATGGGAAATTAAATGACTGCCTAGAACTGCAGAACTAACAGGTAACTTGTCATTAATAGTGTTGTCATATCTTTAAGGATCTGTTTGTCAACTATAGTTAAGAAGGTTTTTGATTAAAACATATTATATGGATATTTTTAAGATTCATAAGCATTCTTCACTTATGCAGTCTGTTAATAATTTTTTTAATTCTACCTATTTGAAATACTATCAATTCCATTTAGCCTATTAAATGAATTGTAATCTCACTCACATTTTCCTATCTAAAACCTGTTCAAATTCTCTTTCTGCCACATAGTACTTGATCTTTCATATTTTAATTTGTACACATTTTAATTTATCTGAACCTCAGTTTATCCAACTGCAAAATGAGACTCCAAATGCTCATCTTGCTGGATAATTGACTGCATTTAATGAGATGGTATAAGTAAAGCCAAAAAGAAAGACAACGATTATTATAACATTTCCCAATTCTCTTTATACCTCCGACCAAACTTGTCCAACCCATGGCCCATGGACTGTATGTGGCCCAGGACGGTTTTGAATGTGGTACAGCACAAATTCGTAAACTTTCTTAAAACATTATGAGATTTTTTTTGCAATTTGTTTTTTTAGTTCATCAGCTATCAGTAGTGTTAGTGTATTTTAGACAATTCTTCTAATATGGCCCAGGAAAGTCAAAAGTTTGGACAACCCAGATATAGACCGTATTCTCAAAGGAGTTTCTACTTTGCAACATATTTATAACTAATTTTTGGCTAATCTATACTGGCATGTTAATAGCCATTTGTGACAACATGGATGGACCTTGAGATCATCATATTTAATGAGATGTCAGACTGAAAAAATCAAGAAACATATGACTTCACTTATATGCAGAATGTGAAACTGAAAATAACGAAGAAACAAAAACTCATGGGCACAGTCTACCTCAGGGGGAGGTTGGTGGTGGAGTAGGAAGGGAGCATCAAATATATGGTGATGGGAAGAGAACTTTCTGGGTAGTAAGCCCATAATTCAACACACAGATGATGTGTTGTAGAACTGTACACCTGGAATCGATGTAGTTTTTATCAACCAATGTCACTCCAATAAATTTAACAATTAAGAATAAAAATTCTAAATAAATAAATAAATAGCCTCCAGAGCCTTAAAATATTTTTGAGAACTGTTCTATTTTTAATAGTCTCATGTGGAGTACCAAATAAGCTCTTTAAAAGCCTGGAAGTGCCATTCCATTTAATTCCTATCAATAGGAATTGCCCAGATATAATGTGCTTCCTGCAGCACATATCCAGAGAAAAAAACCACTGCATTCTTCACCAGTGAAGCCTTCGAGATGCCCCTCCTGGGGAGCCATTCCCAGAGTATACTGGAAAAGATCAGAAAGTAAATATGGAAATCACTAACATCTTTTGATTTTGAAATGTACCTTGTTGTGCGTTTACCTGGTTGAGATATGATGAAGGCTCAAAGTACTAAGATTTCATAAAAAGTACTATTTTCTTCCCAGATGTAACACAAATAGCTAAGCTGTTACTAGATGGCTTTCTCTATTTTATGATTTTAGGAGAGAAAATAGGTACATTTTTGTAAGCAGACCAGGTATTAAAATACAGTATGATTTTGATAGTTTTATAAACATTTGGTTTCTGTTACTTGCAGAAAATTTCTTCTTATATACTACAATTTTTTTAAAGAGCCATATTACTAGTTATATGCTTGATATAAGAGGAGTGTTTTATAATTAGAGATATATACATATACTCAAACCTAAATTTAGCTTAAATGAATTTTCAAAAAGTTGTAAAATACTGTGTTTTCACATTCTGTTCTCTCAATTGGATTAATCTGAAAAACAACTGGGACTTAATTTAGAATTTCCTGGCAGCAAGCAAGAGAAATGTCAAACTCACAGTTTTACTTTATTGAAGGTGCTCTTAGGAGTCCAATGGAAAAAAAAATTGTGTGTGCTTGGTAGCCAGAGAGCAGTGGGAGGGAATATTTAGTTTATTAATGTATCTTTGATTTTTCTCCTAGTGTTGATGCCTGGTTTTAAAAATCAGGACCTTGATCCAATTTTCCTCTCACCCTCCCTCTAATGGAAAAGAGCTATGAGAAATAGATAAAGTTAACAATATGTTGCATAAAATCAAAGTGCATTTCAGTAATCCCAAGATATTCAATACATTCCATTTGCCTGTGCATTGGAATGGCTCAGTAAATTATGTTCCACTTGTAAATATTTAACTTTAATATCTATATGCAAAAAGTGCACAATGTTTTGTGTTCATTGGACAACATTCCTGTCCTCTGGAAGCTTAAGTTTAGTAAAAACAAAACTAATAATTTGTTTTCCTGACATTTTGTTTTGTTTTTTATTTTTCATTTCTTATTTTGCATTTGATTAACATGGTGAGAGCCATTGATTTATTAACTCTGTTTTGGCTCCGAGTCCCTTAGTCTTTTTATTGAATAGGACTCGATGTTTGGAAAATTAGAGTTAAAAAGCACAAAGTAAAGAGTGAATCTAGTGATTAAAAAAATTGTATTGTTAAATAAGAGATAAATTCTGATACTTTGATTCTAATAAACTATTAAGAATAATTTTTTAAATTGTTGCAAAATGGAATTACAGATTTCTTTCTGTGTTCTGTAAGTAAACTAAAGAAGCAACCACCAAAATGTTAGTGAAACATCAAACTCTTTTGTTGAATTACTAACTGGATTATGAAAGACTAGTTGTGTATTTAGTGCTTTACTAGGAATAGTTTAGTGGGATGAAATGAAAGAGTAAACAACCTGGAGATACGTCTGAAACTTAATTTTTATTTTTGACACTACCTATCTAGTCTTCAGTATGATATAATTAAAGTACAAATTGCTTGCTCTGGAGGGGGGATCTTGCAGAAAATCATTGGCCTAAAGGACCTAAACATCAACACCGGTCCCTCTATTGTCTCAGTGATGATCCGATGATAATCTTTGTTTTAGTTTTGGTACGTTCCATAGCCTAAAGTTTGGAGTTTTTTATTCCTTTGTTGATTAGATTTTCAAAAAATTTAAAAACATGACACTATTATAATATTCTCTTTAGAACTGCTTTTGCTCCATCTATCACTTTATGCCAATGTTTAAATTCCAACCTTCGTTAAACTCCATTTCACACTTATCATTTCCCCTACATTTTAGAAAGGTTTTGTTTTCTGGCTTATGTAATTCCAGCTATTGTGATAAAGTAAGCATCTGTACTCAGTATATAAAATAGATGAGGAAATAGTCAAAGTCATCTTTCTACTTCCTCATGTTTTGTTTTTCTTTTGCCTGAAATAACTTGGATGACTTAAGAATTCTTCACAGAGATGGCCATTGCTCTTCTTCCCGCAAAATCAAGGATGGAAGACGTGATGCCGTGGCTGTGCTTATATGCAGGTGCCACGTTTTGTACTACACTGGGTCAAAATATTATAATGACAAAAGGTTGAGTTGAGGTCAGGGGAAGTCAAGATCTACAAGTTTAAATTATGAGAAAATGAAAGCAAAAACTAGACAGAGAAGTTGGTCTTCAGAGAAAAATGATACAAAATGTGGAATCACTGGAAGAGAGAGGAAGACAGTGAGAGACAAAGGGGCAGAGAGTAAACTAGGTATACAGATCCTGGAAGAAGTATCAAAGAGGAATGGCTTTCTTTCCTGATGACTTTTGTGTTCACATTCCAATATATGTGTCCTTCTATCCACTCCTTTTTGCTTGAAATGATTTGAAAAGTAATTATTTTCTACAAGTAAAGAAAGCCTTAACAAAAACAGCTGTGGAAAATGAAACACCAAGTTTTAATATATTGAGTTAAATTAGAAAATCACAGAGCCATAGAACCATAGACATCTTGTACAAGCTAAATATGTAGTGAATAAAGGTTCAAAAGACTTTATAAATATGCATAAAATAGTATGGTAAAAATTATATGACAATGTATATATATGCTCTACCCTTTATGGAACATTTTTATGAATTTTGCTGATACCCTTTAGGGTTAGAATCAGCATCCCTGTTTTATAGATGAGGAAATAATTAATTACCCAAGATTACAAGCCTGATATGTAGAACAATGGAAATCCTTCTACTAACAAATTAAAACTGTAAAGAAATTAATGAGAAGCATGTTGACTATGGAATTCTCTGTTGCTATAGCCTGTCATTCTTCAGGAAATAGCCATGCATATTATATGTGGTTTTAGAAAAATAACACTACATATTTCTGGAAAAGATTTCTATTTATTCACATCTATGCTAGAGATTTACTTTAAAATTATCATAATTATTTTTGGATGATAATGAGGATAATGGTGGTGGTGATGATGGTAATGACAAAAGCCTGAATACCTACCAGACATCTCAAAATGTTTCTCAGCTACCTCACTTTGCGTTTCCCAAAGAAATCATCTTGCAAACCAAATATGCACTCTGCCTATAATTCCCAAGCTCAGAACTGACAGTTGTTCTTGCCTCATCTGCTTAACCTATCCCTGACATCCAAAGAGTCACCAGTTCATTACATGTCCTTTCTTCTAAATGTATTTTGGAGCAGCCATCCATGTTTGTGTTACCTCTACTACCTCCATTTAGGTGACCAGCATCTCTCGTTGGAATGTCTGAATCAACCTGCTACCTAGACTATAAATCCAGAGTCCTCATCCCAGGGCTGAATGTTCATTAATCCTCTTCAGCGCTGGGCAGACTGAGTTATCTCTAATAAAACTGAAAAAATTTTATACCCCTGCTTAAAATGAATTAGTGTGTAAAATCCACTGTCCTCAACATGAATTACTAGTCTTCATCTTGGTTTCTCACTCTATTCTTACTCTAGCCCTGTCAAACTCTACTACTCAAACACTCTCACAATCCTATTCAATTGAACTTTCAGTTGCCATTAATGTTACTATTATCACTCCTGCTAATAACTACTACACTATAACAACTACTACTACTACCACTACTACCACCCCTCTACTAGTCAGTACCAGAAAAGCCAAATTTTCATGGTTTTATTCTCTCATAAAAAGTTCACAAGTAAGCTCTTCAGGGCTCCTAGGGTGAACTAGGGAATAAATGATTCACACTTCCTTTTTCTTAAAGTTCTATTCATCTAATGGTCTAAAATTGATTCTTAATTTCTAATTATTATGTCCATACTCTACCCAAGAAGAAACAAAATTTTCCACTAGTCTACCACTAGCCAGAACTTATTAATATTATCAATCCTAGATAAAGGGTAGACTGGGAAATGTGATCATCATTTCTAAGGGTATGTGCTTGACAGGAAACTATGGATTCTTTTACTAGCATAGAATGTAGTGTTTGTTCGTTTGTTTTTGTTTTAAGGGAGTTTTGTTTTTGTTTGTTTGTTTTTGTTTTAAGGGAGGTTTATTTTTTGTTTTTGTTTGTTTGTTTGTTTGCTATTGATGTGTGTGAGTTCCTCATATATTTTGCATATTAACTCTTTCTCAGACAGATGGTTTGCAAATATTTTATCTGATTCAATATGTTGCCTTTTCATTTTGTTGATGGTTTCTCTTGCTGTGCAAAAACTGTTCTCTTATTAAGGGTGGAGATCTGCTGCCTCTCCTAGCTCCATAGTGAGAATCTCAAGGCAGACTGTTGCCAGGAATTATGCTGTGACTATGATTAAAAGTCACAACTGTAATTCTAAAATATAATTTGGGGCATAAAATCTATGAAATTCCATAGGACTTTTATGACACAGATATGTTCATAGTCCTAATGCAGAGCTAAGATTTTTAATGGTGTTCAACCACTCCCTAAAGTTACTATGTCTTTTATTTTGTTTTGTTTATTCTTGAAAGAAATCAAAAGTCTTTTGTTACATGACTAAACTATTAATACATTGTGCCCTCCAAATTCAAACAGCCCATTTCAATAAAAAAATTTTAATTGTTAAATTTATTGGGGTGACATTGGTTAAAAATTACATTGGTTCTAGGTGTATAATTCTACATTACATTGTCTATATATTGCATTATGTGCTCACCACCCAGATTCAATTCTCTTTCCATCACCATATACTTGATGCCCCCTTCCTACACTCCTATTCTGCGCCCCCCTTACCTTCAGGTAACTACTCATGGAGTCTTTCTTTGTTCCTTTATTATTTTCATTTTCATCTTCCACATATAAGTGAAATTATATGTTTCTTGATTTTTTCAGTCCAACTTATTTCTCTTAAAATGATGATCTCAAGGTTCATCCACATTGTCACAAATGGCTGTATTTCATCTTTTCTTATCACTGAGTAGTATTCCATTTTGTAAAAGGACCAAAACTTCTTTATCCAGTCATCTTTCAAAGGACCCTTTGGTTGTTTCCATGACTTGACCAGCATGAACAGTGCTGCAGTGAACATCGGGGTACATATATCTTTGCAAACTAAGGCTTTCTAGTTTTGGGGGTAGAGACCCAGAAGAGGGATTGTTGGGCCATATGGTAATTTTATTCTTAATTTTTTGAAGAAACTTCATATTGCCTTCCATAATGTCAACAAAAATTTAAAAGACAAGGAACGCTGAAATTGCATTCATCAATGTATCTTCAAAACATACCAATAATAACAACAACAATAAAAGCCATTAAGAAGATTGTTCTGCTTAAATTTTTAGTAATAACAGAGAGGAAAATTTAAACTATTTTACCCTTTAAGATTGCTAAGTACCGTAGAAAAGTCTCTATATAATTAGGATGAATTTGACTGAATAGTAGTTTTAAACTGTGAACTTCTTGATGACTGGAACAAGTTTTATTTATATATTAGATAGACAGATATACAAAAACACGTAATTCTGCTTTCAACGCCATTTCCTGTCTTTATTTTTATTTTTTCTTAGAATCATTATATTTTACATAATCAATATGCTAATCTTTTTATAGTCTAATTTTTCTTTTCATAAATCAAATATTTTAAAATATAATAAAAATGTCATTATCCAAAGTCACTTATTTCTTCTCTATTCTAAGTATTTTCTCCCAAGCTGGCAAAGAATAGTCAGACTCTATTTGTGTTACCATCAGGCTTTCCACTACAGCTCTTTTTTTTTTTTAAGATTGATTTTATTGTTTAAGAGAAGGTGAGAGAGGGAGACAGAGAGAGACAGAAAGAAGAGGGAAGGAACCCAGAGCAGTCTCCATAGTTGTACATCATTAGCTTTTTTGACATAGTTTCATTCCACGCAGGTGGATGTGGGGCTGCGTGGGGTGGAATTAAACTGGGGCTCCCTCATGGGAGGGGAGAACCTTCACCACCATCCTGATGGTTACCAGTTGTGCCACAGTTCAGCATGTAGGTTTTCATGGGCCGCAGCCAGTATCTGCGGACCTTGCAGTTGCAAGGTAAGCACTCAGCCAGTTGAGCTATCCCAGCATCTTCCATTACAGCTCTTTTTTCTACATGCCTTAGTTTAATCCCTAGGGAATCTATTGGGTGCTAAGAGTATGTACATTTCTACCACTTCCCCATATCTACTTTCTTTATTACTGTGATCAACTGCATAAAATTATTTTGTGTCTTCATTTGTTTACATGTACATTGTATTGTCTGATTTCCTGATTAAAATGAAAATATCAAGAGAAAATTAATCTTGTTTATCAAGTTAAACTCTGTACTCTACAGACCTTGCACACAGTAGATACACAATGGACATATTTGGAAGAAGAGAAAGAAGAAAGAAGGAAGAAAAAAGAATGGAAGAAAGGAAGGAAGGAAGGAAAGAAAGGTTTTTATTTTTTTAAACAAGAGGTGCCCTAGGAATCTTATTTTCTTTGTATGCTATTAAAATTTACTCAAACTTTCAAAAAAAATAAAGACCTTAAATTATTTTAATGTGCATAGTTGGCCAAAGTTTCATTTCTTGACAATATACAAGTATAGTTACAATTTTTCTCAAAATGTGCATCTCTTTAAGGCTCTACTGTTTAATAACAGTACAAAATAGCTCACCAACTAAGTAGCATTTGAAAAAGTAAATTTACATAGATTCATTATCATTTACAAAATGAAATTGGTTAGTGACATTCTAATCCTATTTGGGATTTTTGAGATACATAATAAACATTGATAATAAAGAATATTAGTAACTAGTTAATTTTTTTAATATATTTTTTTAATTTATTTTTATTTTTGACAGAGAGAGAGAGAGATACAGAGACAGAGACAGACAGAGAACTAAATTGGGCGAGCTCCCAGTTCAGCACATGGTTCCGCACGGGGCAGTCCCGGGACTCGATCCCTGGTCCCTAGTGCTGCAAAGTGAGTGCTTAACCCACTGAGCCATCCCGGCTTCCCCATAACTAGTTAATTTTTACCTAACAAATTTATTTTATTAATGCTTTTAAACAATCTTAATTATCTGGCCTTATTGTTCTTTTTTTCCTAAGATTTATTTTATTGTTTAAGAAAAGGTGAGGGAGAAAGAGAGATGGGAGGGCCCAGAGCAGCCTCCATAATTGTAATAGTTGTACATCATTAGTTGTGACATGGTTTCATTCCCCACAGGTGGATGTGGGGCCATATGGGGGGGAACTGAACCTGGGACCTCCCGCATGGGAGCAGAGAACCTTCACCACCATCCAGCAGTTACCAGTTGTGCTGCAGTTCAGCACATGGGTTTGTACTGGCAGGAAATGGGATTCAATCCCGAGACCTCAAGGTTGCAAGGCAAGCACTCAACCATTGAGCTATCTTGGTATCCCTGTTCTTGTTTTTTAATTCTACTACCACTGTTTAAATATTCTTAAAATTATTCATTTTTCAGATGTTTTTATTTTTTACCAACTGAAAAAAAAAATCAATCACCAGTGTTTAATAAGCACCTACTATGTGCAAGGATATCAATATTCAAACCTAGTTCTCTATTTAGGAAATTTAGAACCATCCTGATAGTATGAATTAATCTTAAGTGGAGAGTTAGTAAAAAGTCAGGAGAGGTAGAATTTGTGGTTTTAAGTTGAGGAGGTATTATGAGAATTAGTAATTAGGAAGATGGAGTGTGAGGAAAAAAATTTCATGAACTAGGAAACAAGAAAATCAGAAGCACAAATAAGAAAAATTTTAAGATGTATTCTTGAATGGAGTATAGAGTAGTAGATAGAGGGAGTATTTGGAGATGAAATCAGAAATTGGGTTGCAGGTAGAATGAGAGGATTCATAATGAACAAGCTTAAGATTTTAACTGTATACTATTGCACTAAATTCAAACAACTTCATAAAATAAATATTAACAGTTCTAAATCTTACTACATGAATTTAGATGTAAGTCTCTAAATGACTCTCATGTCTCAATAGCTCAGAAAAAATAAACAAATAAATATCAAATTGAAAATGAATACTATATCTAACAGGAATACTGCCTTGGATTTATATAGCACTTCACCATCTAAGAGCTGAGAGCTGTAACTAAGAAATATTAAGATATAAGCTCCATTCACTTATATCTTTAGGTATGTGTGTATACATATACCTGTGACCATTCCTCAATATAAAATAGATATTAGTTAGCAGTGTATTCTAAATATGCTAGAACACATTTCTGAAACATACTAGATATGAAGAAAGAAGCTAAGATAGATATTAGCAAATTTCATATGTGCAGATTTTTAAATTTTTAGGTTTAAAACTGGCAGTTGGAGAAGGGGAAAAAAGGAAGGCAAATAATACTTACTGAGTAGCTACTGGACATTATTCACCTTGTTGAATGCTCTACAGATATGACTTTCCTATACTACTTCAGGGCTCAGAAACCCCAAACCATGCAGTAAGGAAGCTTGAACCACTCTGCTTCAGCAACACCTACTTGGTCCAGACTTGAGGCAGATTTTCACCCCACTACTCCCACCTCAACATAAAGAGAGCCATGGGTCTGTACATATGACTGCTGGAGACAGTAAGATAGTAAAACGTTCACCACTTAATGAAATGGGTAAAGTAAAAATTATTGTGAAGGCTGATGTGGATGTAAGCTTAAAATCAGATCAGTTCATTACAGTGTGTGACTGCCAGCTTCACATTTCTGGGTGCAATCTTTTGCCCTGGCATTTATGCGATCATTTCAATTGTCCAAAAGTTAAAATGAGTCTTGTCAGATAGACAGATGTTAGCCCTAAGGGGCCAAGGGTGTCAGTCCAAGCCTGAGTAAAACACAATGAGGGGAAATCCCAGGCTTTGCACTCTGACAGTTGCCACTTCCTCTAGGCAAATAACAAAAACTGCCTGTGCCTGGAGAAGCTTATTAACATAGAGGGCTGCTCTTACATACCAAGAGAGAGACAATAGAAGGACTTGAGTTGGGGAGAAAAGTATTATTATTAAGGTGAGATCAGAGGCAGCAAAATGCGTGAGTTCTGTCCTCCAGGACAACTGTACTTCTCTAACTTCTGTGACTTAAACACTTCTCATTCTCCAACCTAAACCTTAACCCCAAGTGCTTCCTCAGGCTGCAACTGCCTTAAAGAAAGCTCCACACAGATGTCCCACAGATCTCAAACATATGTCCCACACTGGACTTGGCATCATTCTTTGAGGGAGAGGCACCAGCGAGGAAACGGTTTTCCCTAGGTTAGTGTTTTGAAGGACTCTCCAACATCACCCAAAATGGAAATCTGAGTCATTTTAAACTCATTCCTCGTTTTCATTGGTCACCTTCCATCACTCCCAGATCCTGTCAATTTTATCTCAACTTAATATTTTCCCCTTCCATTTAATGTGTAAATCTAATGTTCTTACTACAATAAAACTTGTTTTTAGGATCTCCAGTCTCTGGAACCCCTCCTTTGTCTCATTTATTTCCTCCTAATTTTATTTTCTTCCCCAGCTCAGAAGCCCTGTATGCAATAATTCTTTTAATAACATCCTCCCTCTCTGGCTCACAAATATCCCTCCTTTTTTTTTTTTCTTTTCTTGTAAATCCTAAAGCTAATCAATCTGATTGATCATTCACTTTGGGTAATGATGGGGGATTTAATCAAATGCATTAATGCTGTGATAAATCCCTAAACCCACGGCCTCTCCACGAATTGTGGCTTGTCAATACTTTTGTATTTCCTCTCCCTCTCCCTCTTCTTCTCTCTCTCTCCTCTATTTGTAAATTTTACTACTTTTTTCAAGGCTTTGAGCCCATATTTTCCTCCTCATCAGGAGGGGACTTACTTTCTTCTCAACAACAACTGTATGTATACCTTATTAACCAGAGGGGCCCTCAAGTTCCCAGTCTTCTGGACACTTATCTGTACACACAATCAATCAAATTCCTTTTCTTTCTCATTATATGAAACACCGTTTCACCTCTTAACTTATCCACTGACCTGGCTTTTATACCATCTACAAACTAATCACTCCCCAAATTGTATCTCCAAACTTGCCATCTCCAAACTCAGCCTTTAATTCCACTTGAACGTGTCTTCTGGCATACTTAATCTTTTTCACCTCGGTCAATGGCATCAAACTCAGAAATCATCTTTAGTTCGTCTCTCTCTCTCACTTCTCTTTCACCCATCAGCAAGCTCCATGTGTATGGAATCCATTCATTTCTATCTCCAAGCCAGCAATACTGATTCACTGCACTATTACCACTCCCATAGAATACTCTAATGACAATGACCTTCTACCTCATTTTGATGTTTTTGGTATAGTAATTCCTTCTACTTCATTCTTTATATGATTAAAAAAATTATATTAAAGCTCAGGTTTGATTGCACCACTTTTCAATTGACTTGCCACTGAATAAAAAGTTACACTGTCTTATGATGGCTTTTGAGGCCCTATGTGAGTAGGGTCCTACTTACTCTTCCTCTCACAATGCTTTGCCACTTGCTCTTTTATTCAGTTTCTCAAACTTAACAGGATCTTTTCTGACACTGAAGCTTTCCAAATGGTAAGAAATATGTTATGACTTTGTTAAATTAACATCTGTTAAGTGGAGCACAGTGTGCTGGGTGGTACATTACAACTCAGCAATAAACCACAAGAGAATACAAAATAGAAAAGTTTATTACGCTCAGATCCTGGAGGAAATACATGGTACACTTCAGGGGCCACATGGGAAGGTCAAGGCAGAATACAATCAGAGAGAGTAATAGATTCACAGGCTAAGGCCAGCTGGGTCCATTCAAACCAATCGTGGGATTTTTGGTAAGGCTCACGGGGGTCTTATTTAAGGAGCACATAAGAGAAAGGTTCTGGGAAGTGGGGGAGACTGTTAATCACAAGGTCTGTTGGGGGCGTCCCATTGGGAACTTGAATTGGCTTGTGAGGCTGCAGGCTGTCATGTAGGGAATGAGGGAGATAGTGTCAGTTTAGGGTCCTAATGATTGCTTAGCCAAAAAATGGGTGCCAAGACAACACCACCATGGATTAGCTTACTTATTCTCAACAGAATGTTTCTTCCAAACATGGCTTTTCCTACTCTTCACATATTTGTTTATTCTGTTCTTTCATGTCTCAGTTTAAATGCTATCTTCTCAGAAAAAAAGATTGTTTTCTGATGGCTCAATCTCACTAGGCATTTCCATACATACTCCACCCAGTTATTTTTCTATAAAGCATTTTTTTTAAGATTTATTTTTATTGTTTTTGACAGAGAGAGAGATACAGAGACAGAGACAGAGAGAAGGGGGAGGGCCCAGAACAGTCTCCATAGTTGCACATCATCAGTTTTCCACATAGTTTCATTCCACAGGTGGGCGAGGGGCTGCACAGGGCAGGAACTGGGCAGGGGTCTCGCCCCGGTGAGAACTGAACTGGGGGCACTCCCCAGTTCAGCATGTGGGTACACACAGGCCTGGGCCTGGACTTGATCCTCGGTCCCCAGGGCTGCAAAGTGAGCGCTTAACCCATTGAGCCATCCCGGCTTCCCCGTTATTTTTCATTTTAGCACTTTATTGCTTTTCTTCATAGTAATTTTCAACAAAAGGCATATTGTTCTTCTGTCTGTATCCCATGCTGCACTGCTTCATGAAGGCAAAGCCCACGTCTCTGGCTCTCTACTGTATCCCCAGATTCTAGTTCAGTATCTGGGACATGGTGGATGCTTAAATAATGTCTGTTCACTGACTGACTTAATTAAACCCACAAAGCTAGTCCCATCATCTGCACACCAGATACCACCCCCTTCATCTTTTGGGAGCATGCTCCAATTGATAACCCTCTCTCTTTTCTATTTTCAACTTCTCATCCAAATTGCTATTTGTACCTGAGCAGACTTTTCACATGGAGCACCCCTGAGAAGGCTGCCTTGACTGACTAATACACGTCCCCAATTACAGGGCTCATTAGCAGACTCTTTTGGCTCTCATATTAAGCCACATTGTCCAAATTAAGCACTGTAGTTACAAAAATAAATGATTTTTCTCTCATAAACTACTGTTCACTTTTATATCTCATTTGTTCAGAATCCAACAACTTCTTTCACACCTGAATGCCCCACTAGCCTTCTAATTTTTAAACATTCAAAAACAAAATTCTGACTTCAAATAATTCTTCTTCATGTATTTTCTGTCTCCCTCCAACATTCCACCAATCCTAAAAAGTAAACTTGAAATTATCTTGAATCGTTTTTCAATTTATCAGCCAGAACTTTCTATTAATTGTATCTTCTAAATACCTCCTCTGTGCATTATTTTATGTATCAACCTTCTCTTTTTCTACGTTCTTACTTTGCTTTATGTTTCACCTTCTCTTTATTCTTGCCCCCTCAAAAGAAAACAATTTTATCTAGAAGCCCTCCACTTTATATTTTTTAATGGTTCTCCAATGCGTTTAAGATATATGCTACATCTTTACCTTGACATACAAGATCGTCTTTTGCTACTACTCCTGCTCATTTTCTCACCTTATTTTCTGACCAGTCCTCCATGAGAACCCTTAACTCTATTCAGGTTGCCCCACCAGAAATTCTCTTAAACCACTATGTTTGATGCCCACAGCTTGGTCAACCTTTCACAACCAGCAAACAAGGAAGTCACCCATCGAGACTCAGATCAAATATCACCGTTTCTATGAAACCTGCTTCAAATTCTTTTCCTTCTCATCCCTAGAAATGCATTACGTGTATATCTTAAAGATACAGCTATCATTGAATTCCATCCTTACTAGAATGTGGAATATCAGAAGTTTGTTTTATTTTTAATCTTTACCACCTGTGTTCATAGCACTTGGCACATAGTAAGTACTCAATTAATGCTTGCCAAGCTGATTAATAAATGAGTGAAAATTACAGAATAATTATAACCTACATCCCACGTATTGAAGATATGTTTGAAGAGGCTTGCACCTACCATGAAGACCTAGGAACACTGATGGTAGAATGGACTAAGGAAAAGACAGGGAGCTTGAGAGCAAGACAGACAGGAACTTCAATCAATACCAGCTCAGCAAAGTACTACTCTACAGCAGTCTGACCTTGGACAATCTCTCTAAGCTTCTCTTTCTAACATATATGCCAGGAATAACAGTGTTGTACCTTCTTTGTAGACTTACCTAAGGATTTAATAATGAAATTTGTAAGCATTTAACACAGTAGCTAAAACACAGTAAGGATTCAATAACTGTAAAAGCAACTATAGGTATTGGAAAATGTCCCTGTGATGCTCTCAGTCTGGTTAATATGTATATTATAGCACTCCCACAGTAGATGCATAACTCACATAAATAAGGATTGAATTATCAGTACTATAAAGACAAGGTCACCGATAAACCCTATCTGGTTTTTCACTGATCTATCTTACATGCTCTGTGTCAATCTCACCTCTTCTAAGAATCTCACCACATAAATATCACTATGTTCTGAGTGTTCCATTCTTACTCCTTTACCAATTTTACAATCAAGTAATGGTGTGTAATTGTAAAATCATTGCCATTTTAAATAACTTCTTTAGTTTCTCTGAGCATGTTTGTTAGTTTTCATTCTAAGGCCTTTGTGATCAGAGTCCATCTCCTTGAATTCATTCATAGCCCACCTAATACCAAGTACAATGTCTAAACAAGTATATGTTAAATAGATTTTTGTTTGGTTAAAAAATATAACTTAATGTCTCAGTTCATAAGTGTATTTGGTAATGTGTCTAGAAATATTATCTATTGGTGATCATAATACAGAGTCTGGCAGAAGTAACTCCATGATGTCATTAAGCTTGCTTTGTTTTACACAAGATGGACAGCATTCAGACATTTCACCTAAAATGTCATATAGTATACTTGAGTGTGATATTGTTATGTTATAGAACTATACGCTTATGATTGTTTAATTAAAAAATTGGTATAAATTACCAGCTCATAAAAAGGGGTGTTACTTCTGCTGGACCCTGTATATAAAATAGAGATGTGCATTTTATATCATTGTAATACATATAGAACATAAAATTATTTTCATGATCAGGTCTTTTATGTGAACATTCAAGTAATGTGGACATTTTTACACATCCCTACGTATATAGTGTACTTAATTTATAATTAATTACTCAACCTAGAGACTAGTAATAAGCAATTTTAATATTTCATGGAATGTAAACATTAGAAAAAGAAAATATGTAGTAACTTATTTGTGTGTCTTTTAAAAAAACTCAAGGTCATTTCTAAAGAATGAGAAAAGGAACAACTCAAAAGCATAAGTGTACAAAGTGATTATGTAGATTGCCTAGCCCTCAACAAACCTTTAATTTAACTGGGTTACTGGAAACGAGGCATACCACACAAAGCACTGACTAGACTATAGGGAACCTGGGGCAGGCAGATTTTTTAGGTGTATCAGGGGATTGGATTGCACTAGTTACCTGCTCTCTGGAAAGTAGAACAGAGCTAGGGAATAATAAAGGGCAGACCGTGGGAGAGGGCATAGTGGGTAGCCATGTTTCATTGAACTATTTACCCAGCTGCTCTCTTCTGCCCTAAAGGAAAGCAAACAAACAACGACTGGGGATGCATTCAGATTAATTTTATCTGGCATATTGTATTTCTAGTGTTTTATCTGAATTCTAAATATCTAAATGGCTAAATTCATTCCCATT
>PVKE010016308.1:0-10000 GCA_004027555.1 Craseonycteris thonglongyai | reverse complement strand
CTTGAAGAATATCATTTAGAGCATGCTAGTCTATCCCACGGCCCATAGGCTGCATGTGGCCCAGAACAACTCTGGATGCAGCCCAAGACTAATTCAAAAATTTCTTAAAATATTATGAGACTTTTTTGTGAT
Organism: Craseonycteris thonglongyai; assembly: GCA_004027555.1. Taxonomy (NCBI): domain Eukaryota; kingdom Metazoa; phylum Chordata; class Mammalia; order Chiroptera; family Craseonycteridae; genus Craseonycteris; species Craseonycteris thonglongyai. The sequence goes on along the minus strand of PVKE010016308.1, from coordinate 9,868 downwards.
TATTTTTTTAGTTCATTGGCAATCAGTGTTAGTGTATTTTATTTGTGGCCCAACACAATTGTTATTCTTTGAATGTGGCCCAGGGAAGCCAAAAGATTGGATACCCCTGATTTTAAGTAAATTCAGGAGAAATTAGAGGGTTATTTGAATTCTTTACTAAACCACAGGGTCTGGAGTACCACCTATTATAGGATTGTTATGGCTTTCCACTGTGCGTTTTTAATTTGTTAAGTATAGCCTCCCCAGGGTTACCTCTATTTACTTGGCCTTAAGATACTTTTCAGCTGCATCTAATATTATATATACCGGTATATATAATCTATGTCATTCAAAGTAGTTGTTTGCTACAGGACACTGGAAAGATACACAGGTACCAATATGACTAGTGAAGTCCAGAGGTAGGGTGTCACACAATCCCAAAAGCTCACAAAAGAAGAAGATAAGTGTATCATCCCATAGAAATTGCATGTTGCCGAGACAAAATGATTTATATCACAACTTGTGAAACTGCTAGTTTCTCGTGGTTGACTTGGTTTTTGAATGAATAAACTTCTTTGAAGTAAGCCTGATGCATCTGGATATTGTATGTATTGTCTTAGCGGCATAAATATACTAAAATCTATCAAGTAAATCCATGTCATAGTGGTCTTTTTCTTATTTTAAGTTGCTCTAATACCCCCCGAAACTATAACTATTCATAGGAAAAACCTGATTGTGGTAAATATATGTATTTACATGGATGACAATATGGATGACAATTATTTAAAGCTAGCTTGTCCAACCCATGGCCCGCAGGCAACATGAGTCCCAGGACAGCTTTGAATGTGACTCAACACATTTAGTAAACTTTCTTAAAACACTATGAGATATTTTTGAGATTTTTTTTTCAGCTCATCATCTATCATTAGTGTTAGTGTATTATACATGTGGTCCAAGAAAATTATTCTTTTTCCAATGTAGCCCAGGGAAGTAGCCCAAAAGATTGGAAACCCCTGATTTAAAGGGTAACAAAATAGGATGGTTACTTGAATATGTAATGGATATAGGAATAAGAAAAAAGTAATGACTCATTTATATGTTCATTTATTCATTCAGAAAATATTTACTAAGTGCTGAAATATGAGTGTTTAAGTACTGAAGTCAGAGGCTGTGCTGATGTTTGATATATTTACAGTGGTGATAAAATATAGTCCTTGCCCTTATGGAGTTTATATTCTAGTAGGGGCAGTGAGGGTGAAAGAAAGGGAGTATGAAGATAAAAATAAAACAATAACAATTCAAAACAAAATATAATTGAATTATTTTAATTAACAGGGTTATGTAAATAAGAATCACTCAGAAAGAGGCTACTTTATAAAGTCAAGAACAGAACCTCATAGGAAATTATGGTGGGCTGAGACCTGAAGGATGTAAAGGAGACACCCATGCAGTGAGGTGGAAGAAGAGTTTTCTGTGCCTATTTCTGAGATCCTGAAGAGGAAGACATTTTGGTATAACTGAGGAACAGAAAAGAGGTTTGGGTGACTAGAATACAGTAAGCAAGAAAAAACATAGCATGAAGTGATGTCAAAAGGTCAAGGTAGAAAGAATCCAGCAGATCTTGGTACTTTCATAGGCCATAGAGAAGAGTATATATATATATATGAGATATATATATATAAAGAGTATATATACACACACACACATTTTTTTTTAATAAGAGCAAAGCTATTGGAGCATGTAAATGACATAAGAAATTTATCTTTTAAAAAAGATCATTTTTTCTTACCCTCAGGTAACCACTAAACTATTGACTGTGTCCATGAGTCTTTGTTTCTTTATATGGGTGGGGGGGAGTAGGGATGGGGAATCAAACATACGGTGATGGGAAGTAAGCTGATTCTGTGTGGTGAGTACATAATGTGATGTGTAGACAACATAATATAGAATTGTACACCTGGAAACAATGTAATTGATAACAATTAATGTCACCCCAATATATTTAACAAAAAATAAATAAATAATAAAAATAAATAAAAAAGATCATTCTTGTCATCTATGTATATATTGCATCGGAAAGGAGCAACAGCAGAAGTGGAGAGACATGTTAGAAGACTCCTGCAGGAGGTGAAGATATTGGCAGTGAGGAGATGAAGTGAGGAGGTTCAAGAGATACGTTAGTGTTTGAATAGAGTAATCTGAGGTGTGAAGAAAAAAAAATAGTTAAGCAGGATTAGTTTTTGCCATTTACTGAGATGGCAAAAACTAAGGAAGGAACCAATGGAAAGCAAAATTGAGAGTTTTATTTGGGTCATACAGTTTGAAATTTTCAACAGATAACATCTATAGAAGTTCAATAGGTAATTGGTTATCTGAGACGGGAGAATAGAGAAGCGTTGTGGCCTCTTGGTACAATACAAGACATCCTCAACATATGGGGAATATATAAAGCCAAAAGGCGAAATGAACCAGAAGGGTAGAAATACAAGTGGTACCAGAGTTGAGTCTCAAAGAATTCCTGTATTCACCACTAGTATACCAGTAGAAGAAACTGCAACAGGGACTGAGTAGTAACCAGTGAAATCCTAGAGTGCGCTGTCAAGAAAATAAGAGTGCAGAGTGTTTCAGGAAGAATCCCATAGTCAAAAATGTCTAATGCTGCTGAGGAATAAAGAATAAAGCATGGTAACAAAGCTGTTGTTTTGTGCCATTGGGTAAATAATGATACAATGAGATGAAACAAAAAAGGTGAAACAGATTTGGGCAAGGTGGAGTTTCTTGTTCCACAGTACCACTCATGAAGAACTTATCACAAAGCCTGTCCTTTATAACCTTCCTAGCACTTTGTATTAAACTTTGTATTATTTGGTGCAACTAAAAACTGAGAACTGCCAGATGCCATTTTGTGTGTGTTTATAAGTTAGAGGGATATGTACAGAGGTTACCATATCAGACAGAAGACCCTGAATAAAAAGTGACCAGAAAAGTTTTGTTGGTTGTCAGAGAGAGAAGAAAAGAAAGTGAACAGGAGAAAAAAGCAAGAAAAATAGAATTTATTAAATATTTACTAAGTAACAGACACTGTTAAGTGCTTTCCATTTTTTAATTAAACCACAGAAAGACAAGTATCAAATGCTTTACAAAAAAAATAAATAAATAACTATAGCCATAGAAATCTTAACTTGGTTAATGACACATAAGTGGTAAGTGAGGAAATAGGAATTCACATAAAGATCTATATCAAAGATGTCCACAGATAAAATACACTAACACTGACAATAGCTGATGAGCAGCTCCCCCCCAAAAAATTTTTTTGCCAAAACATCTCATAATGTTTTAAGAAATTTTACGAATGTGTGTCAAGCCACATTCAAAGCTATCCTGAGCTGCATGAGGCTCATGGACCCCAGGTTGGACAAACTTAATCTATATGATTCAAAAGTCCGGGTTTGTTCTGTTGTGTGTTGCTGCTTAATGCTACCCCTCTTTGAAATAATGTAACTCAGGGAAGCCGGGATGGCTTAGTGGGTTAGGAGCTCACTTTACAGCACCGGGGACCCAGGGTCGAATCCCGGCCCCGGCCCATGCGGACCCATGTGCTAAGCTGGGGAGTGCCCCCAGTTCAGTTCTGTCTCTGTCTCTGTGTGTGTGTATATATATATATATATATGTCAAAAACAATAAATAAAAAAATATATATTTTTTTTTAAAAGAAATAATGTAACTCGATCACAGGGTAGTAAAATAATTTGACAATTACAGATTTGAATATGAAAATGTAAGCAAAGATATGGTTTATATTAATTTTCACGTTCAAATCTGTATTGAATAATTTCTGTATGTTAGTCAGAATAATTAATGATTTTATGTAGGAATTGTTAGACTGGAAAGTAGCAACAGGAAGAAATGTTGCAATGTATTGGACCTTGGAGAAGTTCTTATGGTGCTCCTGTGATGACTGTCACTGAAACCGTCTTAATCATACTGAGTGTCCCGAGGCATTAATATGGCCACATGGGCTTCTTTTTTGACATCATGAGGTGTCACTTAGATGGCTTTCCTTTTAGAACCAATATAGAAAATATTTTCTAGTGGCGGTTATTTTTTTTTTAAAGGCCATGCTTCAAATCATCTTCAGAATTGCAATAACCTTTGTTAGAATGAAGCAGTATATTTGGTTTTGATTATCTGATAAGTTTGAAAAATTATTTTCTTCCTTTCTGGCTTAATAAATGACCTTCAAAAAGGCAGTTTGGTGAATTACCATAATGCTAGGTCATTATAGAAAGATTAGGTAGGAGCACTCATGGTTATGCATGTACCAATACAAAAAAATAATAATGCAAGTTATTCTACATGTATAGTAACTAACTCAATTTACGAAAAACAAAACAAAACAAAAAATACTACCCCTAGACAAATTGCTCTCTTGATGTTTGGAACCTGTAAATAGCTGACCTTGCATTCATGGAAGTGACTTGGTATGTAGCAAGGAACAAGAGCTCCTCATCATTTCAATGAAGGGCGATTTTAATAGCAAGTGAACTGAGTATCCTTTTTAAGATGACCACATAATCGACAGTCTTAAAATTTATTTACAAATGTCACTTAATTCTGAACTGATTTAATTTTTAATTTCTTTTAATATTTATTTTATTGTTTTAGATAGAGACAGAGAGAGAAAGAAAGGGGAGAGCCCAGAGCTGTTTCCATAATGGTACGTCATCAGTTTTCAGCATGTTTTAGGCCCACACAGGTGGGTGGTGACCATGCAGGGGAGCAACTGTGTGCTGGTCTCCCGCGTGAGAGGCACACCCCCTTGATCAGGGGGTGAACTGGAGGCCCCCCAAATGGGAAGCTTGCCCCAGCAAGAACTAAACTGAGGCCACACCCCAGTTGAGCATAAGGGTCCCCACAGACCAGGGCCAGGATTCGATTCTCAGTCCCCCAGGGCTGCAAAGTGAGTGCTTAACCCACTGAGCCATCCTGGGTTCCCCTAATTTTTAAATTTTTGAATGATTCAATCTTTAAATGCCAAATCACTGCTGGAGATGTTTTCAACTATATCTAAGATAAATTATCTATGTGCTATGAAAAATAGAGAGCAAGTAGGATAATTGTGTTCATGAATGATTTGAGGGAATGACAATGTAAGGTTGAAGAAGACAGAAAGCTTGACACTGTCTTACTGTATGTAAGTCTTTCCTTTGCCAAATAGAGATTTATACCTATACAAAGAGAAACTCTTTCAGAAAAAAAATAGCCTTCCTTTGAATTTATCTGAAAGCTACATTTGATACACAGAAAATGTTTAGTCTTATTTATATATTTATTCATCATTATTCACTTGATGTTTTGATTCTAATCTGACCATAAAATTCTCAAACTAAACTTACGTGCTGATTAAAAGTAACGACAGTATGTTTATTAAAGTCAGCAAATATAAGATTAAAAAAGACACCTTACTAAAGGGCCATGATTTTATATTAAGAAAGAATGTCTGAAAGCATGGAACAAATGCTACTCTTTGGGTAAAAATATTCTATTGCTGAGAAAATCAGACATTAATAATTCATTTTTCATAGACTGCACTTCTGGCTCTTAGAAAGGCATAATAGTTTGAAAGGCCTACTAGGGTGAGAAGGAGCATAATGTGCCTACCTGAGGCATACTTTCAAGTTAACTGACCCCTCTGTACCAGGGTGCAGAAAGCAACACGAAACATGGTACAAAATTTCCTCCTACTTAAAATCACTCTGAATTAATGTTGTGTATAACCTCCAACTTTCTAAAAGCCCATATTGAATTAATATAATAAAACAATGCAGGGTTTGAAGAGACTTCACATACAGTATAAAAGGAAAAAGAAAAAACTTTCAGGGCATTACACCTATTGGTTCCAATTATTGAACTTTCAAAAATATAAATTGATTATTATGATAAGCACTAGGGCACAAAGGTTTATTATACCTAATCCCTGGCCTGGAAAAGCTCACTGTCTGGTAGAGGAGACAATCATGTAAGAGTCCATTATCATCTAGTAGTCTCAGGATGGAGATGTGTACAAGGTGTTGTTTGAACAAGAAAAGCAATAAATTATCCCAACTTTCCCAGGCCAGGAAAAGACTGTGCTTGAGCTGAGAGTTGAACAATGATGAGGAATTCATCAGGAAATGGTGTGTTCTGGAAAAAGTTTGGCCTTGAGGAAGATGATCTATGCAAAGACTGTTCAAAAACACTGAAATGAAAAAGCAGAGTTCTATACTGAGGAAACTAAAAGTGCTTTGAGAGCATAAAATGTCAGGTAGGGGGTGAATAGAAGTGAGATAGAAGATATAAGCAAGTGCCACATGTTGGAGAATTTTATGTCATATTAAGCAGCTTGGGTTTTATCCTGTATGAATGGGAGGCCACTGAATATGAGCGATTGAGTGATGTGGTTCCAGCAAAGTAGAGGCAAAAATATGAAGCCACTTTTTATCAAGCTATATTATACAAGGTCTAACAATTAAGGTTGCAAACTTACTACTGTGCACTTATATTGGCAACACTGTACAAACAACTTAGTAAGGTTTCATAACCTTGGTCTATCAGTGTCTCATAAACGTGTTCATGTCAACATGTGGCAGTGCCTTGTTGAGTAGTGATCATTAGTGTGGTGGCATGTTTTTACATGCTATCAAAAGAATGTCAGAGCTGGAGTGTGCCAAGACCTTTTGGAGAGACAAGACAATATTTTGGGCCATGTTAACACTGGATGAAACATGGGTGTATCATATGACACTGAAATAAAGCATCAAAATGCACAATGGACGTCAGCCAGTTCTCCATGACCAAAACAGTTCTGTAAGTCCAAATTAAGAGCTAAAACAGTGTTGCTAAGTTTTTTTTGATATCAGAGGATTGTTCATTATGAATTTGTGTCACTGGACAGTCAACCCAGTTGCCTATTAGGAAGTGCTGAAAAGGCTTCATCAAAAAAGACGGAAATGACCTGAACTTTTCACCAACAACTCATGGCTCTTGCACAACATTATCTGTGAGAGAATTTTGAGCCAGGAAAAAAAATAACTGTATTGGAATACCCTCCCTACTCACCTAATCTAGCTCCCAGTGACTTCTTTCTTTACGTGAACATAAAGGGAATACTGAAAGGAAGACATTGTGATGATGTTCAGAACATGAAAGGTAATACATCCGTGGCTCTGATGGCCACTTCCAGAAAGAGTTCCAAAATTGCTTTGAAGGATAGACAAGGTGCTGGCACTCATGCAAGGTTTCCCAAGAGATGTACTTTTAAGGTGACCATAGGATTATTCAGAAGTGAGGTATGTAGCACTTCTTCTAGGATGAGTTCGCAAACTTAACTGTCAGACTTTCATACTATTAACACATTAAAATTATGAGTTCTTATTTCAGTAATCTGCTTCTCGTGTGGATAACACAAGTTATAAATAAAATAAATGTTACCTAATATTCTGCACATGTAAATCTGTGGAGGAAAACAAATGGCAGTAACATACAGTGAAGTAAAAGTTTAAGGGGATGCTGGGATAGCTCAGCAGGTTGAGCATTTGCCTTACAACTGTGAGGTCCAGGGATCAAATCTCAGTCCTGCCCATGCAAACTCATATGCTAAATGGAGGTGCAACTGGTAACTGCCAGGATGGCAAAGAAGGTTCTAAACTACCATGTGGGCGGCCCTTAGTTTGGTTTCCTGTGTGGTATGAAACTATGTCACAACTAAAGGTGGACAACTGTGGAGACTGCTCTGCCCCCACCCTCTGCTTCTCTCTCTCTCTCTCTCTCTCTCTCACCTTCTTTAAAAAAACATGTTTATGACAATATATAATTATGTGCATAATTTGTAAAAATTGTGCTCAGATAATAGATGTGATTAGAATTCAAGCAACGAAGTAGGGAGACAGAGTAATTGGAAAAATCTTCTACAGTGCAAATTAAATTAAACACATATATGCTCACAAACATATAATTCTATCTATTTTGTTTCTCCATTTCTGTTAGAGAGAATGTGATGTTCACCAAATATTAAATATTCCATTTTCTTCTCTATGTTTCTCAGCTCTTTTGCCATTAGGGAAGGCCATATGATTCACTGTGCCAGGAAGGACAGGACAGCAGTGATATGGGGCACTTCTTGGGTTAGGCAATAGAAAGCTTATATTACATGTGAATCCTCAATTTTTTCTTGTCCTGACATGCAGTCTAGAGATGTTTCTAGGTTTTGAACCCAGGAATCTCTGAGTGACTACATAGAGCAGGGGTCTCCAAACTTTTCAGCCCATGGGCCGCAATAACTATCAAACAGCAGTTTGGGGGCCGACTACACACTCGAGGTGCAAATAAAAATGAATCAAAACACAGATATTGTTTTTAATTATTTATTTAATATTATTTTATTCAGATAAAAAGGTCTCCACGGGCCGGATGAGAGGGCCTCCGGCCCGCGGGCTGTAGTTTGAAGACCCCTGACATAGAGCAAAGCTCCTTACCCTGAAATCCCAAACAAACTTTTGTGTTATATAAATCAGAATAAACCCAGTCTATCAAACAAAATGACTATCCCATTTCTTATCATTTCTTCCTTTACTGTTTTACATCTTGCCTAGTTTAGTAATTTAGGAGTGGGAAGAGAGCTACTGTGTTCTTTTTTCTGCATTGTAACCTCGTTCCATATGGCTACATTCAGGAAATAAAGGCATAATTGTTAAAGCAAAAATTAAAATGAAAATTAAAAAACACACAACAAAAAGGTAAGGATTAGAGTGCCAAAACCAAATGAAACTTTGGAAAAGTATTGAAGAAAATATACCAAAATTCTAGTGGTAGTTCTATCTAGTAAGAACGTGAGTGTTTTAGCATACTTTAATTTTAATATGTTTTCCAATTTTTCTAAAATAAGCCTGTATTATTTTTATAAGAAAAAATAAACCCTTTTAAAATTAAAATTTAAAAATAGATTTGGAACTTTGCCAAAAATTGGTTCCCATGAACATCAAACAGAAATTAAATAGTAAAGAAGCAGATGAGTCAACTAATCTTTTAGATTCTAAACATATGTGTGGGTTCTTATTTCCAAGGCTATCCCAATATCTGCAATTCTTTCCCCCTTGATTCTTTAGAGAACATGATCAAATGCAATATTGTAATATCAAATAATAATTATTTTACAGTTTGAAATAAAATATTTAGCTCTTTTTTAACACTAAGGATTACTTAGATACTGTGCTGTCTGATGTATCTTTGAATGTACTAAAAAGTAAAACATTAGTTTTTGTTCATTTATTTGCTTCATTATGCTTTTCTCCAATAAATTTTCCCTATATGGCATTCTAAGACATTCCCATAGAACCAACCTTATATTTGATTAGAACTCTTTCATATTAAATTATTTATCCCTATCTGGAAGGTAATATTAAAAGACAAGTATGTATTACTTTCTATTATTTTCACCTACAGATTTATGATTTGAACACTTTTATTTGATTTGAACACATTTTTAAGAGGTTTTGTTTCTAAGTTTTGAAAATATTGTCAAACAAATTAGTTTGCAAGGTTATGATAACAGGTTGATCGCTTATCTGAGATACCCTAACTAAATATTGCAATTTAATCCCTCAAAACTTAAAGATTCAGCTTTCAGTTTGAATTAATGATTTAGTAAAACTGAAGGTAGGGGAAAGCCGGGACGGCTCAGCGGGTTGAGCGCTCGCTTTGAGGCCATGAGGACCGAGGATCGAATCCCGGCTCCGGCCCAGGCAGGACCCACGTGCTGAACTGGGGAGTTCCCACAGTTTGGTTCTCTAACTGTCTCTGTCTCTGTCTCTCTCTCTATCTGTCAAAAAGTAAAATAGAAATAACTATGCAC